>JAQMYJ010000037.1:33433831-33447417 GCA_030014305.1 Clarias laeviceps
CCAGGACGACTGATCCGTGTAAAGGAAAGAATGAATGGGGCCATGTATCGTGAGATTTTGAGTGAAAACCTCCTTCCTTCAGAAAGGGCATTGAAGATGTATAAACGTGGTTATACATTATAACCCCCCCCTTTAGGAAGTATCGAGTAAATGGAGAAAGAGTAGGTATGACAAGTGGTGATTAAACCTCAAAGGTGAGTTCCTGTGTTGCCTTCTGTTTTTTAGAGTATATAGATTCGTTAGTATGATAACTACGTGTATATTTAATTTCTCTTTTAATCTATCTCTCTTCTCTCTTTCTTGTTCTTTCCTTCTTAGACTAGTTTATCGCAAGTTATATCCATTGGCTATCGAGATCTGTCGCTATCTGAAAACTCCAGAGTACCAGGGTGTGAGTCGAGTGCTGAAACACTGGGCCTGCTGCAAGGTACGGACGGTGCTGAGGGGCTGTGGAAGGGTGGCTGTGACTCCGCCCACCTCGCCCATCCCAAACGAGTTTTCTTGTGTGTTTCTTGTAACTGTTCTGGATTAGTGTAATGGTTTTCACCACTTATCAAAGTGATCGATGGTGTGTGTGTGTGTGTGTGTGTGTGTGTGTGTGTGTGTGTGTGTGTGTGTGTGTGTGTAGGTGCAGCAGAAAGACGAGGCTGATGAAGTCATTGCCAGGACCATCAGTTTAAAGCTGGGCGACGCCGCTGGAATCTCCTACTCCGAGATCGCCAATAAAGCCTACGAGTGCGGGCGCACTGAACTCGCTATAAAGGTCCGCGTGTTTTGACGTCTATCCGCGCACATGGTATAGTTTTTATTTCTTTTTCATCCTTTGTTTAAATTTCTCTCTTCTTTCTTTGTCAGCTGCTGGAGTTTGAGCCTCGCTCTGGTGAACAGGTTCCTCTGCTGCTGAGGATGAAGAGGAGTCAGTTAGCACTTAGCAAAGCGATCGAGAGTGGAGATACAGACCTCGGTATATACTGTACAAATCCACACACACACGCGTACACACTCAATATGAAACACTTTGAATGGTGATTCCGTTAGTGTGCGCGCACTCGAGTGTCATTAGAGATGTTACTTGTCAAAGAAGTTTTTCCGATAAAACAGTGTTTCTGATGTGTGTGTGTGTGTGTGTGTGTGTGTGTTTGAGTGAAATCGTCCCACACAGTAGCCCCCTCAAATAAGAGGGGAGGGAGGGCTACTATGTAAGACGAGAGGAAGGAGGGGGGAGGGAGTCATTTCTCATCTCGTTTTACTTTCGCTTCACACACATACACACACACAGCGTGTGCGCGCACAAACACACTAATAGAAATATCTGTCTGGATTTACTTTTAGTTTTTTCAAAGGTAAAGTGCAGGTTAATTTGTTTAATTTTTACTTTATATTTTGTATTAATTATTTTTGGTTATTTATTGTTTTGGGTTACCGAACGAATAATCTTATAAGAGTTTTCATTATTTCTTATGGGGGAAATTCATTTTGATAAACGAGTGTTTTGATATACAAGCATGCATCCGGAACAAATGATGCTCGCAATCCAAGGTTTCGCTGGGTCTAAAAAAATCCTATTCAGAAAATGAGTTTTTTACAAAAAGTGCTTAGTGGTTAGCACTGTGGCCTCGCACCTCCAGGGTCCAGGTTCGATTCCCGCCTCAGGTATTTGTGTTTGTGGAGTCTGCATGTTCTCCCTGATTATGGTGGGTTTCCTCCCACAATCCAAAGACATACACATTAGGTTAATTGGTGTTCCCAAATTGCCCTTAGTGTGTGAGTGAGGGTGTGAGTGTGTGCATGTATGTCCTGTGATGGATTGGAATCCTGTCCAGGATGTACCCCTCCTCGTGCACAAGGTTTCCTGGGATAGGCTCCAGGCTTCTTTGCGCCCTGTACAAAATAAGTGATATATATATATATATATATAGAAGATGAATGAATGGATGAATAAAAAATGTGCTGTTGTTTAAGGAAAAGAAACAAAAGTCACAGTTTATTTAGTTAACATTTATGGAAGGAGTCTCCAGTGTCAGTGCCAGGGGGTAAAGCTGTTTAAAGTTTTCCCGCCACAAGAAAGTCTAAGCATAGACGGCATTGTGTTTTGTGGTCTCATGGTGGCTTTTTTGTTGTTGTTGTTGTTGTTGTCTCGTTACTTGCGAGAACAACAGCTGTGTTCGCAGCTGCTATAATCTTAATAAACATCGATTCATCATATTAAAGGCCTGATTTTTCTCCTTCTCTGACAGTGTATACGGTGGTGACGTACCTGAAGAATGAGATGAACAGAGGAGACTTCTTCATGACTCTCAGGAACCAGCCTGTAGCCCTCAGCCTCTATAGACAGGTAGACTACCAGACACACTTCGCCGTATGTTAGGGTTTAGCTCAGTGTGGATTTGTGTGTTCCACTTCCTCGTGTGTGTGTGTGTGTGTGTTTCAGTTCTGTAAGCATCAAGAACAAGATACGCTGAAGGATCTGTTTAATCAAGATGACGATCACCAGGAACTGGGCAATTTCTACGTGAAAGCCAGTTACAAGGAGAAGGTAGGATCTGAAGCGAGTGTAGAGTAGTTTCTCAGTTTCATTGTGATCTCATTAACACGGCGCACCGTGTGCACGTTCTGTATGTGGCAGAGGCTGGAAGCTCGACTGTCTTTATTACAAAGTGCAATGGATGAGTACAACAAGGCCAAGAACGAATTCGCTGCCAAGGTAAGTCAGCGTACAAGCACGTTTATTCCCCGCTCTGATGTCTGTACATCACCTGGAATTTGTGCATGGATGATCCTTCACAGAAATCTTACATTTATGGTCGTATTCTTGGCCTCTGTCTCTTTCCTTTAGGCCACGGAGGAGGAGATGCGTCTGTTGCGCTTCCAGAGGAAGCAGGAGGAGGATAAAGGCGAGTGCCTCATGGGTTTCTCCCTGCACGACACTCTGAGCACACTGCTGTCTCTGGGGATGCACAAAGTCGCAGAGCAGCTCTACAAGGACTTCAGAGTGCCTGATAAGAGGTACGTGTCTGTACGCCTCGGTGGTCATGAAAATTACGCCTTTTTCCTGCACGTACACCATGACGCCAGAGCGCTCTCTCGACTTTTAGTAGAGGAAATATATGAGTGAGTGAGTGAGTGCTTGTCTGGGTCTGTCTGTGTCTGTCTGTCTGTGAATGCCAGTCTGTGTCTGTCTGTCTGTCTGTGAATGCCAGTCTGTGTCTGTCTGTGAATGCCAGTCTGTGTCTGTCTGTCTGTGAATGCCAGTCTGTGTCTGTCTGTCTGTGAATGCCAGTCTGTGTCTGTGAATGCCAGTCTGTGTCTGTGAATGCCAGTCTGTGTCTGTCTCTGTCTGTCTGTCTGTCTGTCTGTGAATGCCAGTCTGTGTCTGTCTGTCTGTCTGTCTGTGAATGCCAATCTGTATCTGTTTGTCTGTACCTTATGTCTGCGTGAGTGTGTATGCATATATACAGTATGTGTGTATATGCATATGTCTGTCTGTCTGTCTGTCCATCTGTCTTTCTATTTGTCTGTCACTTTTGAAGTTCACATTCGTATTAATTCCTCACAGATACTGGTGGCTGAAGCTGACTGCACTGGCTGATAAAGCAGACTGGGAGGAGCTTGAAAAGTTTGCCAAAAGCAAGAAGTCCCCCATTGGCTACATGGTAAAAAGAGACACAGACTTTGAGATCCATGTGACTTGTATAAACACTACTCCGTAATGAACATTAGCTGAACTCTGTGCTCAATTGCAGCCCTTCGTTGAAGCGTGCGTGAAACGAAACAACAAATTCGAGGCCAAAAAATATGTGTCGAGAGTCACACCGGAGCAGAAGGTCAAAGCTCACCTGGCAGTAGGGTAAGGATTTTAACCCACTTATTTATTTATTTTTTTAAATATCAAGTTTTTTTTTTTAATATATTCATCTCTTTCTCTGTCAGTGATTTGGAAGGGGCAGCAGATGCAGCTATTGAAAGGAGGAACGACGGAGAGATCAGCACTGTCCTGTCTCGCTGTTCCCCTGCCACAGACCGTGCCCTGGTAGAGCGACTTAACCGCGCCAAGGCCTCTGCCACCAAAAAGTGAACCAGAACATCACACGTTGCCAAATAGTGATCAGATCAGTGCTGCACGCAGTCTTGGATGCTTCAGAGAGCTCTGAGTTTGTGAAATGAAGTTTCTTCAGAAAACGCACTCTGTGGATTAAAATAGAAAAAGAAGATGTCAAGCTGGTTTCATTCCAACTATTATTTAAAAGAAAAGTTACTAAGACTGCAGTTACTTTATACTTACTGTAGCTGCTGCAATTGTGATTTAATGCTCAGCTTTTCAGTGTGCACATGACATCGCTGTAATCTTTTATGTTTGTTTATAACTTGCAATGAAATAAACTGCTTAATTAAACTGTAACCATGATTAGTCGTTGTTTTGTCAGAGATCAATAGCTACAAATCTCAGAATAGTCCATTTTCCTTTTAAAAGAGTTATAGTTTGATTTAAAGAGAAGAAGCATCTGGATCAAGAAGCATCATATTTCTTCTGGAAAATATGACTGTGTTGTTCGAGGACCTTTGAGGACAACTCTGTTCTCACCAAATCTGTGCCTGAGCCAGGTATTGATGTTAAAGCCACAAAAGGGAAAGTCAACTAAATATTAAGAATGTATTAATAGATAAACTGTGCCAAGTCCCACCTTGGGTCTGTGTGTGCGTTTACTCCCATGCTGACATGCTGATTTGCATTTAAGTTCCCTGTAGTGCGTGAGAGTGTGTGTGCTTGTGTGCCCAGTGATTGATTGGCACACTGTCCACAGGATAAATGATCTAGAGAGTAAGTGAGAGTTAGTGTGTGATAGCTATACCTTACTTATTAAATACAGAATTATGGAATAAACTGTAAAATGGCATTGGAGCGCATAGTTATTGTGTCATTGTCGGTCGTTCATCATCCATCATCATTGTCACACTTTCCTTATATCTTATATCTTATACCGGATAAAATGGGAGGGTTGGGCCAGGAAGGGCATCCGGCATAAAAAACCTTTGCCAAGTTGTGTGCAGATCGGATGGTCCGCTGTGGCGACCCCTTGACTAGACAACAAAACATATTTTCTTATTTGCTTTGTCTCAATGATGAGAAATTAATATAATACCACATCTAAATACACCAGTTCTGCTACCACACTGCCCTGGGATGGACTGGTACGGGATCTAGGTTTGTTGCTGCTTTTTCCCCCACAGTGTTCACAGGCCACAACCCTGACCATGAGGCGTGATGCAAAAATGTCCCTGAAGATGAATAAATGAATGAATGAGTTTTTCTTACACTAATAAAATGAAGAAAGAATCCAAAATACCTGGACCCAACACTAGTTTTTAATCCCTTTGTCTTAAAATCAATATTTTATGAACGCTGCTGTTTTTCCGAGCTGCCGATAGAGGGCGCGCGTCTCACCTCACCGCCTTGTCACGAGTCCAGGCGCAGGACGAAGTTTACCAGCAGCGCAGTGACAGAAACAAACCTGAGCGCGAGCAGGGAGACACGGAGACACGGAGACATCGTGAAAGCGACTGGACAATCAGGTCGCATACTTTACACTTTTAAAGGTAATAAAAAACTAATAGCGTGCGTAAATGTATATATATATATATATATATATAAAAAGCAGAACTTGTTTGAAGTATGCGTTGGTGAAAGCAAACAGTCACGTGACCAGAGTTCTTTTTTTTTTTTTTTAGCTTTTCGTTGCATTTATGAATAATGTTTAGTTTCTTAGCAAATGGTTCATGCACAAAACAAAACAAGCCTTTCTTTCCTCCCTCTCTCTCTATTTGTTGTTTTGGATCTTTTTTATTTCCTGTTTTCTCTTTTCTTTCCCTGTGTTTTTACTCTGTAAATAAACTTTACTGTAAACTTTACAATAATTCAATGACAGCAGTACTGTACACTTTACAATAAACAGCTGCAAAACTATTATCACATCTTACATATTGTAATATAAGGTGGCGCGGTGGTGTAGTGGTTAGCACTCGCGTCTCCAGGGTCGAGGGTTCGATTCTGGTC
Organism: Clarias laeviceps; assembly: GCA_030014305.1. Lineage (NCBI taxonomy): Eukaryota > Metazoa > Chordata > Actinopteri > Siluriformes > Clariidae > Clarias > Clarias laeviceps. Next base: position 33,439,884 of record JAQMYJ010000037.1, read on the forward strand.
AGTGGGTTTGTTTGCATGTTCTGCCTGTGTGTGGAGGGTTTCCTCCAAGTACTCCAGTTTCCTCCCACAGTCCAAACATATGCTGTTACCAAATTACCCATAGTGTGTGTTTGTGCGCCCTGCGATGGTTTGGAACCCCTGAGACCCTGTATACAGGTTAAAGCAGTATAGATGGTGAGTGAGTGATTTTTTAAATAACACACTCTTGCTGATTTGTTCAAAAGTGGGTTGTTGCAATTTATTGGTGGTTTGTAAACTTTTGTGCTTCTTGGTGACAAAGCATAGAGTCAAAAAATTCTGCCAAATTTTTCATTCACTGTTGATTTGGAGGCGGCACAGTGGCTTAGTGGTTAACACTGTCCTCTTGCAGCTTCGGGTTCCGGGTTCGATTCCCGCCTCAGTTTGCATATTTTTACCATGTTTTATAGATCAACTCTGTTCAATGACTTTCACTCGTTTACAGAGGCTATGGGGAGCGTCAAAGTCGAGTGTGTGGTGAAGGAGCCGAATGAGATCGGAGAAGGTCCAGTCTGGGAGGAGAAAGATGCCACTCTGCTGTATGTCGACATCTATGGCCCGAAGATCAGCAGGTGGAACTCGCTGACCAATCAGATAGACAGCATGAAGACAGGTGAGCCAATCAGTTATCAGATCTACTTTGACTTAAAAACATGCACAGATACATCAAAGATTAAGTAATTAATACTGATTAGTGAGTCCGGTTATTATCATTGAATTAACAATGAAATAAAAAATTCTGATGCACATTATATAAAATTTGTAGAGAAATAAACATCTCTAATGGTTGTTAACAAGGTGAGAATAAAAAGATTGCCTTTTTTTTTTTACTCATTGAGCTCAACCCTGTTTCCACCCATATACACAAAGCCCCGCCCTCAAAACTTACCATGGTTTAACTAGAGTTAGTTTAAGACCTGTCATGAGTTCACGTTCAATCTCACTCTGATATGAAAATGGCAAGTTACAGCTTTATAAGCATAATGATTTATGAGGCGGTAAAATTGTGATCCAAATCAGAAATTAAAAATATTCACAATTTAATTAACGTTTTAATTTCATTTAATTTGCTCGTATGACAAAAATGATTCGTACTGTATGCCGAGGCAAATTTCTTGCAAAATTTACATTTTTATGCTGAGGTACCTCTGTAACACGTTTAATTTTGTCTTCATTTTATTGTTTATTGTCACAGAGACGTACGTGGGCTGCGTGGTTCCGCGGAGGTCAGGCGGGTACGTGATGGGTGAGGGAACACGCTTCGCTGCTATAGACTGGGAGAAGCGCGCCTTGACGACCATCGCTAACGTGGACACGGAAAAGAGCAACACCCGCTTCAACGATGGGAAGGTGGATCCGGCTGGCAGGTTTTTCGCAGGTATGGGATGGAATCGCCTTTCTGTACTGAAATAAACAAAAAATAAAGCTTACTGCCTGTATCATCTGCTTAAAGCGTTTTGGTGAATGAATGCGAAGGAACTGTTCTGATATTCTGATATGAATATATGATATTCTTTTATATTTTTCAAATATATTCAAAGTATGTCTACACAACTTTTATTAATGAGTGAGCAGTGGAAATTTTCAATAGCTGTTGTTGTAACATAAAACCCTGCCGTATATATATATATGTATAAATTTTTTTTTTTTTTTTGGCGTGTGATTTGTCCCCGATATAGTATTTATACATGAAAATTTACCACACGTATAAGGGTTCTGTTGAAAGAACGTTTAAGTACCATACCCTTTTCACATACTCGAATAAGTGCACCATGTCACATTTCAGATCATACAATAAACTATTATTCTACCCTCTTAACACAAGTACATGTTGCCCCTTAGTGAACTCCAAATTACACCGTAAACACCCCATGCTCATCGCTATCACACACTTAATATAAAGTGTACTCCACCATGCTGTTTGTTCAATCCCGCACTAAATTAAGTGCACACTCCTCTCCGTTTCTCAGGCACCATGGCGATCGAGGTGCGTCCGGCTGAGCTGGAGAGGAAACAGGGCTCGCTGTTCAGTCTGCGCCCCGATCACTCCGTCGTCACACACTTCGATCAGGTGGACCTCTCTAACGGCTTGGACTGGTCTCCGGATCATCGCTTTTTCTACTATGTAGACAGTTTGACCTACATGGTGGAGGCTTTTGATTATGATGTACACACTGGAGGATTGGGTGAGGATTACTATTTCTATCTATCTATCTATCTATCTATCCATCTATTAGAAATATACAGTTGTTTTTAAGATTTTTCCAAAGAAAATCACTTGATTGCTCATTTCATACTAGATAGAGCCATAGACTATACTCCAACAGCGTTCAAGTCAACCCGGGACTTGTGATTGAAGCCGTAAAACCGATTGACATTTAACCGATTGAAGCACGGTATGGTGATGAGACTTTTAGCCTTTTAGCCTCAGTAGAACATGTGAATGGTGCAAACTTTTTGAAAGAAGCCTGTACTTTGAAAGACCGGCCGAGGTGGCTCAGAGCCACTGCAGCCTTTCCCATGAACATTCAGCAACTGATATTTGAAAATTGACGGATAACTTGGCGCCAACTTGCGGAAGGGACAAATGTCTCTGTGGGAACTATACACACAATCACACCACTTGCACGTTACAGGAACTCGACTGGGAGTCACTGGCACATCCCCCGTACAGTCCTGACCTCACTTCGAGCCATTTCCACATGTCTGGGCCATTAAAGGAGTTCCTGGGAGGCCGGCGTTTCAGACACGAAGCAGGCGTTCTGATCATGGCTCTGGGATACTGAGAAAACTTTCTACCTTGATGGTATCCAAGCACTAGTGAAAGTCTGGGATAAATGCATTAGTGTAGCAGAGGATTATATAGAGAAATAAAGGGAGTTTTTTTTTCTTACTCTCATAACTGTGCTCTGAGATTCTGTACAATCAAAAGTCCTGGTTTGACCTGAACGCCCCTCATACATCTGTACCTTTTCCCCCATAAATACGTATATGTTTTCGGATTTTTACATCAGCAATCGAAATAAACTTAAATTTTTTTTCATACCGACTCTTTCTCTAATTCATACCAAACTTTCAAAAACATTCAATTGTGTAAATGTGTGTGTGTGTTTTTGTCCTTAGCCAATCGCAGAATGGTGTACAGGCTTGAGAAAGACGAAGGGATACCTGATGGCATGTGCATTGACGCGGAAGGTAAAATATGGCTGGCCTGCTACAACGGAGGACGAGTGCTCCGCATCGACCCTCACACAGGTATATATTTTCAACAGTAAATACATTTTTGTTAAGATAGACTTCTAATTATCTAAGGACTTTTCAAATATGTTCTTGGTTTTAGGGAGCAGGCTGCAGACAGTGAAGCTGCCTGTCGCTAAAGTCACCTCGTGCTGTTTCGGAGGGAAAGACTACACCGATCTATACGTCACTTCTGCTTATAAAGGCATGGACGAGGAAGCGCTCGCCAGAGAACCCCAAGCTGGCTGCATTTTTTGGGTATGAGTTTTGCTCCTGTGGTATAAATTTGATGGCCAGGCGATTTTTCAGTTAATATATGACTTTTTATTTTTATTTTTTATTATCATGCCATGGTGCGCACTGACTTACAAACATAAGAGTTTTATTCCTTATACACTTATACCACAGCAGTTTGTGACGATTACAATTTTTAACTTATTAACGAAACAATATGACATTTTTTTTATCCATTTATAGTCACATCTACAGTAATGTTGTGAAACTTACAAAAGCTGTTACAAAATACTGAAACTGGAAACTCTTTTTAAAATCCTATAATAAAGGTCTTATCACCGAAAAAAATCACCATACTATTAATGGGATGCCCCAGATGCATAAATAAAATAAATCTTGAATTAATATAGTCTCATAATTGACAGATTTATTCCGAATAATTGATGAAAATTTTTTTTTTTTTTTTTCAGAATTCCAGTTTAATTTCAGTTTCTCAATAATGACATGTTGTGTTTTGTTTTCTCCAGGTCACTGGTTTAGGAGTAAAGGGAATTCCTCCGTATTCGTTCTCCGGCTGAAACTCCAGAGCACTTTGGATTTAGTGAATGACACTAAAGCACTGTACTAATTATGTTCTTCAGAACCGACATCTGATCTAATAATCATCTGAATTAAGCAGCTTTTTGTCTCCCTAGAACATTACATCCATGTCAACACATTTCAGTTAGTATTTTAAAAGGGAATTAAAGCCTTAGTGACTAAATTTGTTGGCAAAATTCTGGAGATTAACTTGCAAATAATGATAATAGTAACAGGATAATAATAATTAGTGAACGTAATAATAACTATTATTTTGATTTTTAAAAAAACTAATAAAAATGACTTTATAAAGGAATCTGAAATTATGGATATTTAAATGAGATCCAAAATGTTTACACCCATAAACCTGTAGTAACGAAACATAATAATGTCTTGTTTTACATTTATATTCGCTTAAAGATTGTTAGTAAGATGTTCAGTCAGCTGTACCAGTCAGTGCCCTCATATACATTGAGTCAGACTCATTCAGCATTAGGGGTTCATTTTTTTGGGGGGGATGGTGGGGGGAAACCATAAAACCCAAAGAAAACCATAGAGACAAGGAGAAAATGCACAGACAGTACCTCGAGCTCAGGAACGAGCCCAGGACCCTGGAGCGATGAGACTGCCACACTACTTGCAGGTCCACCATACTGCCTCATTTTTGTTATTGATTATTCTATTGTTGATGTATTATTGTTTTTGTTCTTTTTTTATTATAGCAGATGAAGTTGTGTATTGACCTTAGTCATTGTTGATTAATTTGTGAAATAATTTTCATTAAAGAAGCAAAAAAATCCAACATTTTAAGTCTAATTTATATTAAACAGAACTTCTGTTGGGCCGGTCGGCGTTTGCACAGGCAGGTAGTTTTGTTACAGTGTTCTGTAACTGAGTGTAACAGTGGGCACCATCATCATAAATGTTTGTCATACAGTCAGTATGTCACAGGTCTTCCTCACTGACTGTACCAGTAGGCAGCTACGGCAAAAGCAGGTACATCAGGCCTAGCTACTGAAACCCCGCATCAGACTGCAGAGCGTCCACAGCGTAGCCGCATACGACAGGCAGATGTAAGGGCTGCTGAAACATTGGAACAGCATGAGGAGCGGCAGTGAGTTGACCACACACTCCTTTTGCAGATAATGTTAGCACGCAGGCATCGGGATCTGCACACTGCTCAGCCATAACATTAAGACCACCTGCGTAATATTGTCATGGTCCCTCTTGTGCTGTCAAAACTGCTCTATCCGGTTCTATTGACACATGATCCCCACAAGACCTCACGTGCATCACTGAGCGTTGGGCATCTCTGACCATGTCTGCTGTTTCACCAGCTATCTGTTAGATGACTGTTAGATGGCTGCCTAAACTATCCCACCTCTGGAACGAGATAATCAATATTATTCATTTAACCTCTGTGTGTGTGCAGGTGTGTGATTGTGTGCAAAGTGACGGATGGGCACCCCGTCCAGGGTATACCCCGCCTTCTTTCCCGAGCTCTCTGGGATTTGCTCCGTGCCTCCTGTCACCTTGTAAAGGATAAGCGGTGTAGAGAAATGTTGTGGTTGATAGGGTGTGTGTGATATTTTGTTTTTGTGACGTCACAAGGAGAAAGGGCAAAACTGAAAAACACACACACAATCTTTCTGACCTATTCTACAATACAAATAACAGCATGCATCAAACATGACAGGTGATTATATTTGAATGATTCTTTATACTAGAGATTCTGCTTTAGTTGTTCTTTCTGGGAAAGAAAATAACCTTCATTCACTTTCGTGAGCATCACGCTGCGGCTGCGTGGACAATAAAGGCGGGAAAATCCGGGATTGGAGCGCGCCCCAGTTGTCACGCGCACATCAGAGCGGCGCGTTTTTAAGGAAGTAGAAGTTCATGTGACTCCGCTGCTCTTTAACTTCCTTCATCCGGGTACAACACACACACACATACACAGCCACACAGCGCTTCATTGTTTTGCGCAATGATTTTGTTACGGAACTAGAGCATGCCTGGTGCGCTGAGGTCTCGGCCCGGTTCCAGATGTTCACACTGGATGTCTCAGCTTCCTCCTCAGCTCCTCGATGTTCCTCTGTGGGATCTCGCGATACCCGGTATTACAGACATCATCACGATCCATTACAATCCTGTGTGTGTATCGGTTAACTAGCTGGAGTAAAGAGTTAAAGAGTTTGTAGAGAGAGTTGAAAGGGTTAAAGCTAAAAATAAGCTGATCAGTGATATTATTATTATTATTATTATTATTATTTCAAGCTAATCCCAGTAAAAATATTCATCTTAGCTTTTCTAATTAATATCTATTGGTGCAGGTGTTTGTTTACATTGAGCAAGTAGCTTATTAGCTTATTTTAAAGAGGATTATTAAACTGTTAAAACTGTTCACACATCGCTTTTATTCAATATTCAAAATTGAATTCATATTTTGGTGCAGGTTAAACTTCATACAGATATTCTACAATATAAATAGCAGAGCATGCATTATTTGCTGCTCTGTTCTGCAAAAGTTTAATTAAATTCTGTCCAGCCAGTTTTGCGTGATGCTGTGACAAAATTTGGTTGGACAGACATACAGACAGAAAGACAGACAGACATAAAGATGTAAACATATCATTGAAAGCACAAATTCTGACGAATGTACAGACAAAACCTTTTTATAAAGATGGTTTTAAACATGAACATGGATGTCTTTCAGGCAGTCATGATACCATGACATACTGCTTGGACGAGCACAGTCCAGTTCTGCGTTCAGAGCCCAAGATACTGGTCGTGCTGGACCACATCGCACCCTGTGTCACGCGGCCGTGTGTAAAGAATTGGGCCACCACTCAGGTAAAGATGAAAAGGTACAGGGGCCATTGTGCTTGTTGATGCTGTTGTAAAATCCAGATTAAGCCATTAACATGTTTACTTGCTTCTGAGGTAAGTTACAATAAGTTTGTCGACACCATGTGATCATTACAACAATTTTTTCTTGTTGAGCATCCCAGTCCAGATTTCTTCCTCTTCGGCTGTTATAAGAGGCTCCATTCTTCTGGGAAGGCTTTCCACTAGATTTTGGGGTGTGGCTGTGGCGATTTGTGTTTACATTTACATTTACATTTAAATTTTGTCATTTGGCAGATGCTGTTATCCAGAGGTTAGGATAGATCCTTACACTGGTTACTAGGTTACTAACTGTAAGTACCATCAGTCAAACATTGTTGGTAAGATTGTTCTTTTGTTTTTCTGTTGGTAGGGGTATTAACCCGAATATGTAAGAAACAGATACAGTAGGTTGTCGTTTAAAGATTGGTCTGTGTGCATGTCTTCCTCGACCCCTGAGAGATACACATAAGATAAGAATATAGTTGCAAGCAGTGGCGATTTCATTAAGACTGCAAGGGAAGCTCAGCTTCCCCTATAATGTCACAAAATTAATGATCAAATTATGTACTATTGTATTAAC
>JAQMYJ010000037.1:33447517-33476078 GCA_030014305.1 Clarias laeviceps
TGAAGGTGCTCGCATTCAAGTGAAAATGAGCCGTGAAAGTGAGGCCGAAAATGAGCTTCCCCTATTTGACAGACCAGCAGCCGCCACTGGTTGCAAGCAATGATGAGCGGGCCCAAGCACTCGTGCCATTGCCACTCAGGCACACCACACAACCTGTGTGACTTTATGGCATGTTAAGACCTCCAAAAAGACAATGCCACCCCGGTGCACCGCACAACCTGTGTGTCCTTTGAGCACGCTAAGATCTCTAAAAAGCCCCGGACGCTGATGTCACTGAATATAAGTGTAAGGCATCATCACGGCTAGACGTGTCTTTGTGGTGCGCCCCGGCAGCAATGGTGCAGGTGCTTGGGCTGATCATCATTGACGAGAGTGGAACCGGTCGAGCAGTGCTGGAGGATCGGAGGGAAAGTGGAGCGGTGCGGGGTGTGATTAGAGCTGAGAGGTAAGCTCTGGGTGCTGGAACGTTTTTAGCTTTATAGACTGATATTATATTGAATTTGATGCGGGCAGCTATAGGAAGCCAGTGCAGGGAGCGGAGAAGTGGAGTAGTGTGGGAAAAATTAGGAAGGTTGAAATCAAGCCGTGTAGCCGTCCACTGCAGCTTCTGGATCAGCTGCAGTGGACGAATGGTGGAACAGAGTAAGGCCTGGCAGGAGTGAGTTGCAGTAGTCCAGTCTTGAAATAACACGGGTCTGAACAAGCCCCTGAGTAGCCTGTGTGGAGAGAAATGAACTAAATTCTTCTGATGTTATAAAGAAATCTATAAGTGCAAGAAAGGTTAGCAATGTGTCGGGAAATGACAGTTGATTGTCCAGAGTTACCCCGAGGTTTCAGGCAGTGACAGAAGCAGTGATCCGATTGTTGTCCAATGTGATCATAAGATCCTGACAGGGATGAATCACCGGGGATGAACAGCAGCACGGTTTTGTTGAGATTAAGTCTCAGTCAGGTGGAAACCTGAATGTCTGAGGGAGGAAAGGGAAGAATGAGTGTTCATTCAGCATTAGTGAGATCAGGCACTGATATCAGGATGTCAAGGATGCTCCAGATCCAGTTCATCACAAAGGTGTCCAGGAGGGTCGAGTTTTTCCACTCCAACCTTAATGGACCATGTCTTCATGAAGCTCGCTTTGTGCACAAGGGCATGGTCGTTCTGCAACAGGTTTGCGCCTGGTAGTTCCCTTATAGGGAAATTGTAATGCTACACTGTATATAGACAATTTTTGCTTCTAACTTTGTGGCAACAGTTACATGGGACGAACCATGTATGTGGGTATGATGCTCAGGTGTCCACATACTTTTGGCTTTATAGTAGACACGGTAACTGAAAAAAAGCTGTAACCTTGATAGTGCCACCTCAGCGCCAAGGAAAATAAAAAGCACTGCTTTCATTCACTGTTCTTTCTTCCTTTCAGGATCTGTCCATTTCCAGTCAGCTAGACGCAGGAATCAGATTTCTCGACCTCAGGATCGCCCACAAGAAGAAAGATTCAAAATGGACATTCCGATTTGCACACGGAATATACTCCCTACTTACTGTGAAGGTGAATGCCGCTATTACCCAGTCGTATCTCATTGTTTGTTTAGTCAGAAGGTGGTGATTCTCGTTCTGTCTGAAATTTTATATCAATGCGCATATTGTGCCCTTTGATGGATTGGCGCCCTGTCCTTCCTCGTGCCCTAAGCCTCTTGAGAAAGGCTCGAGGCCCCCTGTGACCCTGTACACAGGACAAAGCGGTATAGACGATGAATGAATGAATGAATGAATAATGTAGTAACAACTTAATTACACAATCGCAGACACTGTAGGACTAATAATGAATTAATAAATAAAGCTACAGAAACAAAATTTCTGTAAGATGCTTATTTAGCATTGTGGAAGGAGTCTCCTGTGTCGGTGCCTTGTAACGCTGTGATGTTTTGAAAGTTATCAGACACGTGCAGAGGTGGAAGGTAACTAAGTACATTTACTTCGTTCTTGTAGTTAAGTACAGTTTTCACATGTACTTAAGTATATTTGTTAATGCATTCTTTTTACTTTTACTCCACTATATCCTACAACACACCTCTGTACTTTCTACTTCACTACATTTGTGCATGTTTCTACACTACTTAAACACAGTGATGTGTAGTATTTGATGTGGTATTATCGCCACCTGCTGATTATTATATGGAATAGCAATGGATTTGCCTTCCACGCTTAAAAGGCTTAATCATAGATTTCTGTGATGCAGGTGGAATAAAACAATTCATATCGGTCACCACATAGTGATTATTTTCCTGTCATGTTCTTGCAGGAGGTGCTCACTGACGTCGCGCACTGGTTAGAGCGTCACGCTAAGGAAGTCGTGATCATTGCCCTGTCTGCTTTTGATGATGTGTGTCCTGTCCAGCACAACAATCTCATTGGCTTTTTGATACAACTTTTTGGCAAGAAACTCTGCCCCAAATCAGTAAGCAGATGCATTTTCAAAATAAGTAGATTGTGGGAACAAAATGTATTGACCTCCTCGCTTAGCTGCATGTCTTGTCTCAGGAAACCCCTTCTCTGAGAGCATGTTGGAAACGCGGTTACCAGGTGATTCTGTCCTATGCTGATCCGTCTGGGTCTGGGCATGAGGAACTGTGGCCAGAGTGGGATTACTGGTGGGCTAACGAATCAGATCCAAACCTGGTCATTTCATACCTGGAGCTTAAGAAGAAGGAAGCAGGAAGGCCGGGTAAGATATTATTTCATGTTTATTTAACATAATTTTTTTTTAATCTAGTATAAAAAATATATTTTAAGATATGTTCCCTAAGGATGAACTCTATTATGGAAAATGTTTTCTATGGAAAATGTCAATAGGTTTTAATCCTTCATTCTCCAGAAATGTCATCTCAAGTCCCGATTTGACTTGAACGCTTATAGATTTTTTTTCTTCGTTTTTTATATACATTGTAGATAACAGAATGTAGCTCTCAGTTACATTCTATAATTAAAGTGATCTTTCAAAACCAAAACACATCACAGATAATAATTTGGCTGCACTTTGCATACAAGTTGTTGTAATGTTCAGATTTGGACTAACAGGAAACACGGCGGCTATAGTGAGAATTATGCTGTAATTAAATGTTGCATGTACAGTATAGTATAGAACTTTAAGTAAATGAAATTTTATTTTAATTGCATTAATGTTTTTGGCCGGTGTGTTAGTGTTTGGTGTCAGGATACCAGGAACTTTGCTTTGAGATGCAGAACATAAACTGGAAATACCAGATATCTTGCAAAACAAAGCTGTGGTAAAATTCTGTAAACTGAAACAAGAGAACAGGAAGGACGGAGTCTTCACTATTTTTGACAGACAGTCTCCTCTGTACTGATGCATTTTGCAGAAATAATGCAGCTAGTTGAATGTGGAGACTCGTTATTAAATGTTTATAGTAATATTTGGGTAATGTGCTGCACATGTAGAGTTTTTGATGCACAAAACACATTGTTATTAATATTGTCATTAAAAACATTCAGTTAAAACTGGCAATATTTAATATAAGGTTTGAATTAAATCAACCACAGAAGCAACTAAAAATGTGTTGATAAGAAATTTGACTTTGACAATGGCGTCTTGTGTTTTTCATTATGATTAAAAAAAATGCTGAATATATGTAATATATATTTTATTTTAATATTTTAACATAAAACTATGTAAAATATGGTCATAGGTAACTTTCCTTTTTTATTTCATTTAAAAAAATATTTATCATTTAACCTTGTCTGACTGTCCCTCATTAGCAGCACAACCTGACCAACACCGTATATTCTAACCATTCTCACCCATCAGATGGTTTCTTTATGGCTGGCCTAAACCTCACTGAAGACACCAGGTACGTCCTCTGCCATCTCACCCGGTCTATGAAGAGCATGACCCTCCAGGCCTTCACCGTGCTAATGGATTGGATCAAAAAGCAGCGCCCTGGCTCGTGCAAAACATCCGTCAATATCATCTGTGCAGACTTTGTCGGGATCTCAAGAAACGAATTCTGTGAGATTGTTATTGGACTCAATGGAGAACTGACCACGTAGAAAGACTTAAGTCAATCATTTAGTGTTGTGTCTCGGTTGCGTGGCATATCTTTATTAGACATTTGTACAGTTGATGATTCACAAAATAAATTATTTGTATGTCTGTAGATATTTATTTCTTTAAGTCTAAAGTACTGTTTTAACTTTATATGTTTTTAAAAGTTTGGGTGTTTTTATGATGTTTTATATTTAGGCAAAGTTTCAATTTAATCCAATAAAAAAAAACTCTACATTAAAGGCTATTCCCTTTATAGAATAGTATGTACTGTTTTCACGGAGTGTATGTGATATTAAACAATTAGATTTATTTGTAATATAATTTATCTGTGTATATGTGGTGTATATTTTATGATAATTTTTGCATATGATTTAAGAACCTCTGTCATACAACACAATTCATTTTAACTCACAAATAGTAGTGGAAAGCTATGCACTGTCGAGTTTAGGTTATTATAATAATAAAAAAAAAAGAAAGTAAGAAAAAAACCTGCAATCTTGAAAAAGCAAATATGTGATTGAAGATCAGGTGTCCACATACTTTTGACCATGTAATGTATGTGAGATTGCTGTAATTTACCAGGAATTTATATGTAGTATTTACATATTGTTATAATATTTACATAATACTAACATAATTCATAATTCAATAGCACTGTCGCCTTGCACCGCCAGGGTCTGGGTTCGATTCCCACCTTGGCCTATGTACATGGAGTTTACATGTTCTCCCTGTGCTTGATGGGTTTCCTCCCACAGTCCAAATATATGCAGATTAGACTAATTGGTGTTCCCTAATTGCCTGTAGTGTGTGCATATTACCACAGTCATAAAAATGGGAATACAAGAAATACACTGTTAATCACCATTGACCTCCACAGTCCCTAATTGGATTACAGAGGTTTGTATAGATGGATAGATGATCAGCCAAAAATGTATGACCACCTGATTAATATTGAGTAGGTCCCCCTTTTGCCATCATCACAGTGATGCACTGTGTGTTCTGTCACCTTTCTATCACAACCAGCATTAACCTTTTTATCAATTTGAGCCTTCACTCCCCATGTGCATCAGTAAGCCTTGGCCATCTATGATCACTTTTGGTATGTCCTGACCACTACAGACCAGGAGCATCCCATAAGAGCTGCAGTTTTGGAGTTGCTCTGATCCAGTCCTGACCATCACAATCTGGCTCTTGTTAAAGTCACTCAAATCTTATGCTTGCCCATGTTTTTTTCTGATTCCAACACATCAACTTCAGAACAAAAAAGGTTCACTTGCTGGCTAATATATCCCACCCACTTGAAGCTGCCATTGTATCTAGATATTGAAAATAATAGATGTGTGTTAACATTTGTGATGTGTGTGTTAGTATGTACGAGACATGAGACTGATGTATGAGTGTGTTTGTGTATGTGTATGTGATCCGTAAGTGTGTTTGTGTGTGAGAGAGTGATGAGTGTGAGTGTTAACATTTGTTATGTGTGAGTGTGTAGAATAGGGGCATCTTATGTTAAGACATCCAAAAAGCAGAGGATTCTGGAAAAAAAAAAGCATTACACTTTGATGTCACTCAGTGTGATGTCACTGAACATGTGGCTGAATATAATGTCACTCAATCAAATGTCACACAGAAAGTTCTTAACCACTTTTCAGCGCATGTTTGGCTGACCTGTTTGAGATATCAAAAATCCCTCTACAATTTTGCATCCACAATGTCTTGAGATCGCATAGGCCCGGTTTGGTGGCGATCGTATAAATTCCCTAGGAAGAGTATATCAAATCCCAGCGGGTGCGTTTTGTGGATGACCCAAAATAACTGACTTCCTGTTGAGCTGAGCCCATGACCCATGACATGCAATGCGAAAGTTTTTAAATGTGTATCTGGTTTTGCGTGCATACGTGCAAGTGTGTATGAGCTATGCAGCAAAATCTCGTGTGAGGGCCCCTGAAGGCCTCATGCCACGCCTGGGGCCCAGACTCTCAGGCATACATACTAATGGCAGCAGATTCCAACTTGTCTGCCAATTTTCATGAGTTTTGAGCATGTTAAGACCTCAGAAAGACCCAAATGGTGGGAAAAAAAATAATCCTTTTTGAAAACAAGAGGACCCTGCGCACACTAGTGCTTGGGCCCTAATTAATTGGGCGAAACTGAGAGCATGTGGTTTTTACCAGAAGCAGAGGATCCCCTCAGTACCACGTTTCAACTACTGTAAGCATTACAGAGGCGCGCGCGTTATGCAAATACTTCATGACGTCACGTCGGCGTTGCCGAGACTACAGGCGGAAGTTCTGTCTCGTTCACCTGTTGCGCGTGCAACCAGGAAGAAGAGAAACTCGGTCGGAGTTTCATCGGAGCGCGCGAGCTCACACTCAACTGTGTGTAGAAATAAAGACTGGTTTATTTAGTTCGTTAAAAGTGATGGATAAACTGAAGAAAGTTCTGAGCGGCCAGGACGGAAATGACGACCTCAACGTGTTACAGGTACCGAGGACAAATAATTGACAACTTATTTCTATTCCATTTTGCAGGCCGTGTAGGTTCTTCCACAGATGTTTACTAGTTTAACTAGTACTCCGTAACTAGTACGACGTCTAGGGTGTGTTTATATAGTGTCTGTGACAGGGACTGTAAATTACCTAGATCACTCATTGAGAGGGATTTTAGAGATTATTAGCTCTACACTGGGATCAGATTTTATTATAATTAATGAGAGAAATTGTTTTCGCTTCATTGTTTTTATTTATTATGTTTATTGGACATATATTATGTATTGTAGTCTTAAGCCCTACCATTTATTGCTTTTTATTTTTAAAGATAATTTTGAAAGATTACTATTTTGCAGAATCATATGTTTTATACGTATTATTATTATTATTATGTTTCTGTCTCTATTCTTTATTTATAAAAAAATAATAATTTAACCACAGATTAATTTAAATTTTTTTCAGATTTTTTTTTTCTTGCTTTTTTTTTTTTTTACAGTCTGTAATATTATGATACTTTGAATCTAGATTCCTACATTGAAAGATTTACTCACTCACTCACTCACTCACTGTCTACGCCTATTTATACAGGGTTACGGGGGCTTGGAGCCAATCCCAGGAGACTTGGGGCACGAGGTGGGGTACACCCAGGACAGGGGGCCAATCTATTGCAGGGCACAAACACACACACTACAGGCAATTCGGGAACGCCATTTATCCTAACCTGCATGTCTTTGGACTGTGGGAGGAAACCCACCAAGTACGGAGAAAACATGCAAACTCCATGAACACTGACCCCGGAGGTGCAAGGCGACAGTGCTAACCCCTAAGCTACCATTCCGCCTTTGAAAGATTTATTTATTTATTAAGTAATTGATCATTTAGAGATTTTAATAAATTTTATTAAATTCCACTAGAACTTAGCGGGACGGTGGCGTAGTGGTTAGCACTGTCACCTTGCACCTCCTGGGTCCGGGTTTGATTTCCTCTCACAGGCCAAAGATATGCAGATTAATCTAATTGGTGTTTCCAAATTGCCCATAGTTTGCTGAATAAGTGTGTGTGTGTGTATGTGCGTGTGCCCTGCGATGGGTTGCCCCATTGACCAGACTGTACCCCACCTTGTGCACAGAGTTTCTTGGGACAGGCTCCAGGCTTCCTGCATCCGTGCACAGAATCAGTACAAAAGAAAAATGACAAAAAGTGAATGAATGAATGAACGAATATATTAGGACTTTATATAATTTGTATTTTACATTTATATTATTTAAGTTATTCCACATTTATTGTATGTTTATCTGTATTTTTTTTTAAATAATATACCATTTTATATTGTTATATTGTTAGTATCTTCTTTTATCTGGCACTGGAATTACCTACTGCACTATTACTACAGTATGTGCCTAGTCTAATGTATTTAATGACCTTTTATCACTTTTTAACTGTTTATGGTACTGTACTTTAATTAATTACTTGGTTTGCAGAGACGAGGAAAGAAGTAAATCATAGAAAATGCATTTTGAAGTTTATCTGCAGAAACTGTATTCTGTTTATGGGCGGTTCCAAATATGATAACTCTTGTTGACTCGTGTCTTGGTGTACGTACATGTGTTGGGGCTCTGAGAGACTCTGAATGAAAATGTTTTGTGGATACATTAGATATTATGTGCTAGATATGGAATATTCGGAACATGTTTGAAGAGCTTCTTGACAGGAGCTAGTAAAGGTCACATGATTAAATCATGATATATCTTGATTGTTCTAGGCGGCTGGGGACGGGACCACGCTGGGCTGGGGGACGCGCGTCAAGGCTTTTATCGCCTGCTTTGTTTTGGGAGTCGTCTGTTCCATCCTGGTGAGTTACTGTTGTTCACACGAAGCAACTGCATATTCAGCTAGAGTATTACTTTTTATTCATCTTCTCTAGTCTGATTAATTGAGTGTCAACGTGACTAGGCTTGTAAGGGAAAGTTTACATCAAAATTGCACTGGCAGAGGAGAAAGTGAATAATAGATATCTCGTCTGTTCAAAATCTGTATTTCTATTAAAAACTTTATGTGTGAAAAAACAAACAAACAACACAGCAACTTATTAATCAGGAATTTGAAATTGAAAATGAATAAATTTAATTCAGAAAATTTGTGAAAATGCTGTTTTTTGATTCGCTTCACTGATTAATTAATAATGAAGGAGGAGTGAGAAGCAATCGTTCCTATGCACGGTACAAACATACAGTACAATGTGAAAACACCTGCTATATATTTATACTACTTCATGTTGCGTCCATGCAAACCGAAAAACAAGTCCTTGTAACTACTGCAGGGATCGTGTTTGCTCTGGGTTCCTAAAAGAGGACTGACCTTGTTCGCCGTCCTCTACACCATTGGCAACATCGCCTCGCTCCTAAGGTAAGATTCTCAGCTTTATCAGCGCATGTACAGTACAGTACGTGTTAAATATATTAGACGTGTTTGCAAGCTCAGCTGTGACAAGAAAAAAAAAGGAAGTGTATTTTATATTTTGCCGTTCTAGCACGATGTTCCTGATGGGTCCATTGAAGCAGCTGAAGAGGATGTGTGACAAGACGAGAGCGCTGGCGACAGCCATCATGATCGTGAGCGCACACACACACACACACACATCCACTGTCTGTATGAAGGCAGATTCTGTACATTATTTCTGTCCATATATATATATATTTTTTTTACTTTATTTTTTCTCCTTCTGTTTTGCAGACGTGCCTTGTGTTGACACTCTGCTCTGCATTTTGGGTAATTATATATCTTTTTTTAAGCATTTATATATAAATGTGTACTCTTATGTTTTTAGTTTATGCCTATTAATATTTCCGTGGATTAAGTATGTGCTGGTATTTATTTTTTATCATGTCATGATCACACTTCCTCAATCTTTCAAGTAACTTGTCCGAAGCAACCCAGACGTCTTTCTTGTCGCCCGTCTGATGAGACGAGCATGATCTCAGGAATATAAAACACTACTCAATAAACAAGTTAATTAGAGATTGCATTTATTATCAGCACATACCTAACTCTTGTGTTTACCGAGTATTCATTTGGGAAACGAGTTAACACCCAGTGCTCCATGTTGTTCCACCAACAGTGGCAAATCAAAGGCCTCACCGTGCTCTTCTGCATCCTCCAGTTCCTGGCTTTAACTTGGTGAGTGGACCACTTACTCAATTCACAGCCGGCGTGTTGATAAAAAACGTTCAGCATAAACGTGTGACTTTTTTTCCTGACTGTTGACTTGGACGCAAGCACAGACGCTGGCTTGCTCCCTTCTGGCAACGAAATGAAATGGTGATGTGTGTGTGTTTTTTTTTTAAATATAATTATTCATCCAACACGCTGCCAGTTCGTTTATTTGAGTGTGCGGCGGATGTTGTCGGCTTTGTTCTCTGTGTGGAGGTAATTTTTTTTTAAAAAGAAGACAGACAGGTTTCCATGTTGAAAAATGCCACCTCTTTATGAAGCGAAGATTTTATTACATGATTCAGTCACGGGTTTATGTTAACATTCGGGTAACACGCAGACTTCTTTGATCGATGCTCAATATAATCTGAGAATAATAATAATAATCATGATAATAATAAATAGGTTAAGAATTAGTTGATTGACAGCGAAAAAGTTGTAATGAAGTTTTCTATACTGAATGATTATCTAGTGAAAGAGCTTAGTAACAGTCACTGTGTTGGAGAAGTCAGTGCTTTCTAGGCAAACTCACACTCTTAGAAACAGGTCAGTCTGCAGTTAGAGGTAAAAAGGCGTCTGGTGATGGAACAATTGTTTACAGGTGCTACAACAGGAACCAGGTTGTTTCTGAGATGCTCCATGACATTAACTGTAACTACAACTTATTACAAACCTTATTCATGATTATAACTTAAAACTATTTTTTTCTGTTACAGGTACAGCTTGTCATATATTCCATTTGCTCGGTGAGTTTTTCTTAAAACCTTTTTTAAGCATCTACTTATCTGGTGTTATCTGGTGTTATCTGGTTATTTTCCTATTTTTGACACTTTTGCATTGTGCATTTTCAGCATTTAATCGTCACCAGTCTGTTTTGTGACGTCCAGTAAAAACTGTGGTATATAATTTATGTAACGCTGTAAGATTTCTGTCCTAAGGCAGAACATTTAAAGGACAGTTTATTCCTGTTTTAAATGCGATCTGTAAAGTGCTAAAGCTGTAAAGAGGTCATTGCGCCTGCGTCTGATTTAAATGGGCCCAGAGTCAAAGGGTCCATTCATTTGTGGCTCGCGCTCAAGTGACCAAAACAGACTTTTCACACTTCTGCTTTTTGGCTGCAGCCGGCTGTTTACTGATTTGTGTTTGTTTTAATGCAGGGACGCGGTGATTAAGATGTTCACCATGTGTTTGAAGTGACGTGTAGTGGCATGTGGAGCCCGGACCGCTCTCGCCCCGCCGCTGCCTCTCTCTCTCTCTCTATCTATCATTCGGTGCCTGATCTTGCTTTAGTTCTACCGCGCCCTGAGTGCCCGCTCCTAGTGCCCACTCAAGCACCCACTCTACTGTCTGGCACACAC
Organism: Clarias laeviceps; assembly: GCA_030014305.1. NCBI lineage: Eukaryota > Metazoa > Chordata > Actinopteri > Siluriformes > Clariidae > Clarias > Clarias laeviceps. Next base: position 33,458,639 of record JAQMYJ010000037.1, read on the forward strand.
ACACATAGGCACACTCACACTCTGCAGGTGTGCGCTTCCTCTCCTGATGCCTGGGTGCTCTCCAGGAATGTGCATCAATACACATATTCTCTTTTACATCTCAAATGTGCATTGGGATTCAGATTTGAATTGTTTATTTCTTTTTTTTAACTCAATGGGCTCACAAACTTGTCTTTAGATTTAGCAAGGACGGCTTTACTTTAAAGCTCACTTGGTCATTCAGCTGCATGAAAGTTGAAGGTTACATTTCATAACGGGAATGTGTACATTTCTCTTGATTATGTAGTTCATAGAGCAAAGGACGTTAGGGGTGTGTCTATGAAATGACAGAGGAGAGTCCAGTTTAAAATCCAGACAACCATTTCAGACAGGAAATTAGTTTTCTTTTCTCAAACTGTCTGTGAAAGTAGCTAAAATATATTTTTAAGTCGTGACGTGTTCAGTCAGAAATTGCACTAGCATGCACCAAGTCGCATTTGACATTTCTTGGCCTAGATAATTTTATATAAGAGAGAATTTTTATTATAATTAGCATAAGGGTTTCTGTAAAGTTATCATTTTCATAACTGGAGACACATTGTACGTTCATCCTTCTCTTTGCTTTTTTTGTTTTAGTCATAACATTTTAAAACTTCAACTACTCTGAGTTCAATGAATTGCAATATAAATCTGCATACTTTTTAGAGATTTTTGCTGTCATTTTTGTTACAGAAGATCTTTTCTCATGCTGTTATTTTAATTTGTTTACATAACTGAATTCTGTTCTTACCATTTCTTGGTGTTATACATTTCTCTCTTTTTTTTTTTTGGCACTTTGCTCTTTTCTGATGGTCTTTCCAGGCCACAATACTGTGTTTGAGTTTTATTTTGTCTTAAGAAGCCTCAGTGTGGGTGGCTGTTATAAATCAATTAATAATTTTTTTCTTTTTATTAAGGAAAAACATATCGCTGCATTTTAAAAGGTTATGCACAAAAATGCCTCGATTTTATCATTAAAGGTCTATTGCCATTTTTAAAAGCTATTTAAGACTGTAATGTCCTGCCTGAGCAGTTTGAATCGTTTTCAAGCTGAACAGCTCCACTTCAATCCGATCGATTTCGTTAGATTTCATTATATCTGCTTTTATGTTTGAAAAGATTGCTTTTGTAATTCTTCCCAAATCTTTCATGTTATATTGGCATGTCTGGGTGGTGTTTTCTTTCATTTTATTATTTTTTTTTGTTTGTTTGTTTTTGACCCAGGGCTTTCAAGCGCGTGCATCAGGTTTAAGTTTGCATCATGTTATTTAATGATTAATTAATTAAACTGTACTGTATATTGAAGCTGATCATCAGTGCTGTAGGATGCTAAAGGTTTTGCTCTGTGTGTCTGTGTATGTATATGTAATGTGTGTGATGTATCAGTTCCAGCCTTCATGAACAAAATATAGACTATAATTTAAATCTAATTGGAGTCTTGTCAGTTTGTTTTTCTTCCAGTTGGTATAATTTAGGTTCTTGAAATAAATCTTCCAATTAGTTAAAAATAAACCGTGTCTATGCAGATTAAAGCCATGCGCTTGGTCTGATCTCCACCTGATCTTTACTCCAGATGAAGATTTCGTGATCGTCCCCCTGCGCTGGTGGTGTTTTCCGCTCGTTTCTGCAATATGCAGGAGGTTCGGTTTAATGAGACCTTTCGTGTGCGTGAAGTCGGTAAATCCTCTAAATCTCCACGCGGCAGCTGCGGGATCGGGTTTCCGCCTCGCGTCCTGGCGGAACATCCAGTCTGTGCATCACTGCTGTCGGGTTGGGATGAAGACCAAGAAATAAAAGAAAGAAGATCCGCAGACCTCTGCAATTACTGCTGAAGCTTATCGCAGCGACATCACGCGCGCAAATACGCACAGAGCATCACTCCGTATCCATCATCATCATCATCATCATCATCGCAAACCATTTACAAGCTAATAAACGCTTTGGTTTTTTTCCCCTCCACTTTTTAAATGTACTTTACAACGATTGTGCTGATATCTATTTAATTAACATCTTGTAATAATTGCCTTGAGATAGCTGTGACGTAATCACGCACCAGGTTTATCCCAAGCATTTGGCTTCCTCACAATAAATATCTAATCATGATTTTATGAACAAAACGTAACCAAATAAAATAAATAAATAATAACTCATCCCAATATTTCAGACGGTCTCTTCTGTTTTTTGTAAATTGAGACAGGGAAAATTAAGGTATTCTTAACTTGTGCATGGAGAAGAATCCTTTTTAATACCATTAAACCACTTTGTGCAGAAAACTTTAAATGTAACCTTCGCATCGTTTTAGGTGAAAGAAACAAAGACAAGTGCAGTTTAGTTCTGAGAGTGTGCGAGTCATTATCTCAGCTTTCAAGAATGTTTTCCGTTACTAAACATTCTCTCATCTATCCTTTTTTATTTTGCCATTTGACATGATCAATGATGATTTTATATTATTATTATTATTATTATTATTACTATAAAGGATAATCATTTTAGATGTTTTTTTTTTTTTTTTTACAAAATTCTATCTTCTATATATTTTCTTAATCAAAGTTTCCCTCGTTCAATTGAGTTGAGAGGTGCTTTGATGTGTGTGCTTTGTGTGTGTGAAGAGTCCTCTCAGATGCTTTACCTTCAGCACTGCGCATTTTTACGCAAAGCGCGTTTGTGCGTCAGAGCTGAACACAAACAGGTCCAAAAACAAACAAGGCACCGTGATTAAGACTGTGTTTAAATGTGCAACACCGTGTTGTATGTATTTTTGTTTTATACGTTTGTTTATCTCATGGTTATTATCTCCTTGTGATTAGCTTATTGTTTATTTACCTGCTTTTATCTCATTTTTATATTTTCTTGCTTATCTCCTTGTTTATAGCCTATTTGTTTATCTTCTTATTTTTTAATAAAATTTTTATCTACTTGTTTTTATCTCCGTATGTTATCTTATTGCTTTTATCTAATTGTTTATTTTTTCTTGTATATCTTCTTGTTTTATTTTCTCATTTTTTCTTTCCTTTTTATCTTATTGTCTTATTTATTGTCTTGTTTGTCTCATTGTTTGTTTATCGCCTTTTTTTATGTTTATCTCATTATTTGTTCATCTCCTTGTTTTGTTATCTCCTTTTTCTCTCATTGTTTATCTACCTGCTTTTGTCTGATTGCTTTTATCGTCTTGTTTACCTCCTTGTTTTTAATCTACTTTTTCATATGCAATATGAATTGGTGATTTTTTATTAATTACCTTTAACAAACTAATCCCTAAATGATTAAAATTTCAAATATATGGACACTTGATTATCAATGCTTTTAAAATGAAATAATTTATACCCTGCTTGTTCATGAGAAGCTCTTGAGACTAACCATATGCTGAACTGTGAAACACTTTTAAAATGGAATCGGTGAGTTTATAAACTAATTTCTCTGAAATCTTTGGGAGCTATACATGTGTTATAAATGTGACTATAACTCTGAAATGTCATGTCTAACATGAAGAGTGCGCATTACGGTCTGTATGCAGGTATAAATACAGGATTGCACAAATACATGGATTTTTGTCTTAACCTAAATCTGAAACTGGAAATTAATGAGTCGCTTAATTAGTCCGAACCCACGTGACTGCGGGGGTCTTAGCTAACACGCGCGCGCTGTCCTGAGGATAAAGGTGGGCTCAGAGTGCATCAGCTCAGGTTAGTGCACAGAAGTTCTCATCACTGCACAGGGAAAAAAAAGTTTGCATTCAGTTTATTCATCATTACTCACTTACTCACTCACCGTGCCGACTTTCTTTCTTTTCTTTCCCCGACTTTTATACAGGCTATTTTTTTTCTTCTTCTCACGAGTCCGAAGTATCGTAAGCTCATGAAGGCTGAAGGCGACGCAGGGACCAGCGGTGGCTCAGGCGGTGGCGCGTGCTGCGTGAACCGGCTGCTGCGCGCGGTGGAGAGCGAGCTGCGCGCGGGCCGCGAGAAGGGAGACCCCACGGAGAAGCAGCTGCGCGTGAGCCTGGAGGACGCCGAGCTGTGGCGCAAATTCCGTGAAGTCACCAACGAGATGATTGTCACCAAGAACGGCAGGTGCGTGCTTAATAATAATAATAATAATAATAATGATAATAATAATGATAATAATAATAATAGAAATGTGTTTCATAAAAATGCATGAATCATGTTCAACTCTGAACTCACGAAAGTAATAATAAAAATAATATGGATGCAATTATTATTATTATTATTATTATTATTAATAATAATAAATGCATTATTATAGAATAACGCGCACAAAAGTGCGTGTTTTTTAAGTATAAAATGAATGCACATGCTTTCCAGATTATAATATTATAAGAATATTTCTTTAGCAAGACTGTAGGTATCTGTTTAAATTTTATGTGCATATATATTTAACACAAAGTAATATATCTATGCACATGGTTTGAAGAAAATTTCTAAATGACAAGCTTTAACATTAATAACTAACTAACTATGAACCCCCCCATATACAGTATATACTGTGTATGTATATATATTTATATAATATAATTAATTATAATAAAAATATTTTAAAAATAAATAATTGTTACACACTTTGTGCACTCTGTATGCCCGTCCATGTCTCTCTTCTTCTCTCCCTTTTTCTCTCTCTCTCTCTCTCTCTCTCTCTGGATCGAAATCAATTAAGCTATTTGTTATTGCAGTTATTGGCCCGCTTTATTGGAACGGGCAGTTTAATTTATTTGGATGGGTTTGTTGTTGTGTTGTGGAGCTGAAGGGTGTCTTGACCAGCTCACTCTGTAGTTACAGGTCACCACTGCAGGTGGGTGTCTTTCCATTTACATGTTTCCCAATAGCCCCACTTAAAGGCATTTGTGTCCAAAAAAACAATCATGCAAAAAAAAAAAAAGTGGGCAAAATGACCAGTTTGCAAAGCTCTCGTGAAGTTTATGCATATTACTGTGTGTGATTGGGGCTGAATAGATGAGATGATGTTTTGTGCTTTATTTGAGGCTTTTTTTTTGGCAACTGTGTATGATGGTGTTTGTATGTGACAATATGAATAATTTTGCTGCTGAATTTGTGAGACACACACACATACACACATACTCCACTTCTTTCCCCAGGAGGATGTTCCCAGTACTGAAGGTGAGCGTGTCTGGTCTGGACCCCAACGCCATGTACTCCTTTCTCCTGGACTTCAGCCCAGCTGACGGCCACCGCTGGAAGTACGTAAACGGCGAGTGGGTGCCCGCTGGCAAACCTGAACCCCACAGTCACAGCTGTGTGTACATCCACCCCGACTCTCCAAACTTCGGTGCCCACTGGATGAAAGCTCCGGTGTCCTTCAGTAAAGTCAAACTGACCAACAAACTCAACGGAGGTGGACAGGTGCTGTAAAGAAACATCACTTTTGCTGTTCCTTTACGTGTCCAGCTCTGTATAGTATCCTATCTGATACTGTAGTCCTTTATATAAACCTCACATTTTGGGTGAATAATCCATGTGATTTTATTTAAGCACACAATGAGCATGTGCTATATTTTTCCTCCACATCTCCTTTTTTTCTCTCCACACTTTCAATTCATTTCATTCATTTATTTTCACATGTGGTTTTCACACCTTATTAATTTATTATCACAGGTGATTTTTCTTTTCCCACATTCATTCATTAATTTTCATATTAAGCTTTCAGATGTAATACCAGATATCTGACCTTCTTACATTTACATAATTTTCTTCACTGTAATAATGTTTTGATGTTCAGTTATCTTAAGGAGCACTGAACTAATAACTGGTAGTTATTTTATTTAAATTTTCTCTCCACGTTATTAATTAAACGGATGCATGGTGGTGTTGGGGTTAACACTGTGGCCTTGCACCTACACGGGCGATGGGTCGATTCCCGCCTCGGGGTCAGTGTGTGTGGAGTTTGCATGTTCCTTTGGGTATTCCGGTTTCCTCCCACAATCCAAAAACATGCAGATTAGGTTATTTGGCGTTCCCAAATTGCCCGTAGTGAGTGTGTGTGTCCTGTGGTGGATTGGCACCCTGTCCAGGGTGTACCCATGCCTCATGCCCAAAGTCTCCTGGATAGGCTCCAGGCCCCTGCAATGAATGAATTATTAATTTACCTTTACGTGTTTACAGTTTATGGTGTGTGGCTAGTTAGCTAGTTGTCCATGTAATCACACGTTGTTTCAGAGCGGATCAGAACATAACGAACCGTGCACCATGCAATCACAAGGGAAAAAACAAGTTTCGTTCCCCAAGTGGTTAGCGTTTCCACTTGTCTTGTTTTTGCCTGCATGATCTGAAACTTTGAGACATCCATATTTCTAAAACATCATGCTTTGCGACTCAATAGATGACTGAGAAGAAAGTCTGCACACACTTTGCACAGATACCCGATTTCACGTTGCCTGCTTCGTTCTGTAATCTTCAGCAGACTCTCAGCCATCATGCTGCTCTTATGTCCATGCAGGAGCTCGGGAGCTTTTAGGAGCCTTGAGCTGCCTCTAATCATCCCGTCTGCCGCTGCGGGGAAATATCAAGTGTGCATTTATACAATTAGTGCTCTCCTCAGCGTCCACTTCACCTATGGAGCCCCTTTGTTCAGCAGGGACTGCATGTAAACAGGAATAAACAGCTCTTAATTGCCACTTTTCCCGTTTAATGCACTTCCTGCGGTTCAGACGGAGCACGCTCTACTTCAGCCAGTCATCGGAGGGCTTTCATTCGAGGTGCTCCAGCAAGCTCTATTCGAGATGACTCCTGTTCCAAAAAAAAAAAAAAAATTATCAGCGGTATTAACATGAACTCCCCACCACCAGGCCACCACCACCACCACCACCACCTCCTCCTTCCCCCAAAATCATCATCATCACCACCACCACCACTACCGCCCTATCCTCCTCTCATCTCGTCTCCTCTCCTCCGCTCCACTCCCTTTCTCCAGCGTTTTTAAATGCAGTGTTGGCAGCCGAGAGGCTTCCGAGAGAGAACCAGCTCTAAATGAAATAATTGCCGTGGTTAGTTGTACATTATGGTAATTACGTGTGTTTTTTCTATGCAAAATAAATTTAGCCATCAGTCCTTAGATGTGAGGCAAAAAAAAGGGAGAGAGGAGAAAAAAAAGCACATCATCAGGTGTAGTCAAGAGAAAAGCACTCTCTCTCTCTCTCTCTCTCTCTCTCTCTCACGCACACACACACATACACACACAAAGGCCTTTCGCTGCCCTGCAGCCGTACCCATGAGCGGCTGCCCCTCGTGTCTACAATGTGAAAGGTGAATTATGATGAAAAACAGTTTGTCCACCCTGTAGCTGGACATACCGCTAGAAAATGATGTGTCCTGTGCCCTGGTGTCCATCTAAAGGTTCAACAAAGTCAACAAACTGTCCATACAAACATATACAGTAGATACAGTAGACACTGTTATATACTATACTGTACATGCAACAGTTCTCGACTCTCATCCTGCTCAGAAGGTGATCGTTCGTTTACGATGTCATCAGCAGCTCTGACTTATATTAATGCGCTTGTTATCATTTCCATCGAAATATATCTAAATAATTGATGCACTTTGTATGATGTACTGTACATTTGCTACAAAAAAAAAAGTTAGCTAGTGAAAGTGAGCGTGTCGGAACTCCGGTTTATAGCTGCTATAGCATAAGTAAAGACAGGAACGAGGGATGTTCCATAGCATTAAGTGTAACTACAATATACTGTAAATGGTTTACAATGCAACATGACACATTGCTGAGGTGTAAACAGAATAAAACACTTCCGGACATAATGATATAGAAAAATAATCCACTTCAGAGTGGTAACAGAAATTCACGTCTCACCAATTATTATCTTATAAGAGTACTGAGTGTTTTACTCTCTACTTAATTATCCAATTATCTAATTATTCTCTCTCTCTCTCTCTCTCTCTCTCTCTCTCTATCTATATATCTGTGGTACAGATCATGCTGAACTCCCTCCATAAGTACAAGCCACAGATCCACATTGTCCGTGTCGGAGGAAGCCACAGGATGGTGACCAACATCTCCTTCACTGACACCCAGTTCATCGCTGTAACAGCCTACCAGAATGAGGAAGTCTGTCTATCTATCAGTTTTATCGATCTATCAGTGCAAAAGTTTGCACCCCCACAAAATCTGTTTTACATCTTTTTTTTATCAATAATTTATTAAAATTGGTTATTTTTGTTTTCCCAAAGAAATTAAAGTAGGTGCTATGAAGCAACAAGAGAATAATACAATACTCAAGCAAAAAAACAAACAAGAAAAACACCCCCCCCCCCAAAAAAAAATAAAAAAGAAAGAAAAGAAATAAAAGAAAGAAAGAAAGAAAGAATTTTTCTCTTTATAAACTCTCTCTAAAATCTCGAGGTCCAGAAATGTAGACTTAGTTGGTAGGGTGCACAAACTTTTGCACTCACCTTTATCCTATGTTACACATTTACAGATGAGTGCAAAAGTTTGCACTTTTTTAAAAGTATTTTTTAAAACAAATGTTTATGTTAAAATGTTTAGAAACATTTTATAATTTGTATAAAATATATTTTAGATTTCAAATTAAAATTTGTAGGGTGTACAAACTTTTGCACTCAATTGTTTCTTTGAAGTTTGATATTTATCTCTATAACCTATTCACGTTTTTACTCTGCTTGTAACAGATTACGGCTCTGAAGATAAAATATAACCCCTTCGCCAAGGCCTTCCTGGATGCTAAGGAAAGGTAGTTTTGTTCAAATCCCCATTTTATTCCACGGTTAATCACCGTGTTTATTTAACTGTACGCATCCATCCTGCGCTTGAATTCTCAATCAGCTCACCGATGTGTCGCAATCGTATCATAGCAGACATTAGCACTAGTCAAGCTAGCATAACTGTGCGAAATCAGCAGCGATTAGCGAGTAATTATTAATCGTTTACGCTGGGAATCGAGTGAGGGTATGAGTAAGGAGCTTGTTGGAGAGGCAGTGTGAAGTGAGGGTGAGACATTTGGAGCATGTATGATTAAGAATGTGTGAGTTGTAACACACCGCTGATCATCAGAAGGCCCCGACTCTGATTAGCCGCGCGCTAACTCTCTGATCGGCATTTCCCGATGAAGACAGCGCTTGGATCGGATAACTGTCATGTAAAAATGTCCAAGTGTTTCTTACGGCAAATACTATACAAATAGATTAAAACGTGTTTTTCTTATTCATTAAAGAACATCATATTGTATGTTTTGTCTATTTCTAATATACGTCTTACATTATTTACATAACATAATATTTTGCAAAACAACGTCCTTCCTAATTGTTAAAGTCTGCTCAATCTGCAGGAACCATCCCAAGAACTTTCTAGACCCCCCTCCTGAGAACCAACACGTCGGAATACCGCACTGTACGTCTTTACGTTGGTTTTCTTCACACCGTGAGAAAGTGGCATCAATTTTTAGTCCCGGCTCCAAAAAACCCGTCTGACTTTTCTTTGTTGTGGTTTTCTAGGTGGTTGGTATATTTCGAACCCGGACTCGTTTTGTTCCTCTGGCAGCAGCAATTTCCCCTATGCAGGCGGGTTGCCTTTGACCCCCCACCATGGCTACAAACACTACTCCACTCTGCACGGGCATAGAGGCACGCCGTACCCACCTCCGTATCTGCACCACCATCACCATCACCACCACCGTGGACCCAATTCAGGTCAACACAACACAGGCTTACACTCAGTGGACAGGGACAGATTCAACAAGGTGACAGACTCAACACAGGCACAGAATCATGACAGGGACAACTTCAACACAGGGACACAGACATAGGGACAGACTCAACATAGGTACAGCATCCACACAGGGACAGATTCAACACGGACAGATTCAACGCAAGTTCACACACCGGGACAGACTCAACACGTTATTATCTTATTTTACATTTCCTTTCTTCCTTTTTTGCTTTGATCGTCTGGTTGTCCTCTGTTTATTTGTCTCTTCCTTCCTTTGTTCATTTTCTCCCTGTCTGCTTTGTCTCTGTGGTTTACTTTCTTTCTTTACTTCAGTTTTCTAATTGTCTTTGTGTTTTATTGTCTTTTTTATTTTTTAATTGTCTCATAATAATAATAATTTTCACATTTTCCTTCTTCTGTCCTTTCTTTCTTTGTTTTGTTCACCCTCCTTTTACTTTTTTTCACCTTTTGCCTTTTTTTTATATTGCTGCGTTTATTCTTTTTTTTTTTTACTTTTAAATTTTTTTTCTTCACATTTCACTTTATTCTTCTGCTCACTTTCTATAATTTAGTTTCCATTTTTTCACTTCTTTCTTTTTCATTTTTTTTCTTCAGTTTCACATTTGTATTTCTTTGCTTTATCACCTCTTATTTACCCTTCGTTTCTTTATTACTTTTTCATTCATTTCTTTAATCTAATTACCAGTTTGTTTATGCTTTATGCTTTTTGTTTACTTTTTCTTTCTTTAATTTGTCTTTCGTTTTTTTGGCCTGTTTTGGTCTTCTTTCTTTTTTCCATTATTCTTCATTTCTTTCATCCCATGTTTCTTACCTCTCCCCTTTTCTTTCTCTTGCTCTTTATTTTAAGTCTTCATACCAGACATATTTTGACAGTAAATTGAGAAATGTTTTTCATGTAAACGTTGAATGTCCAACCCCTCCTGCTGCATGTTATTTAATTTTCCGTTTTTTTTTTTTTTTTCTGTAGTCTCTCTGTCTGAGGGTCTGAGTCCAGGGGCTCTGCAGGTGTTCTCCGGCCACGAGACCTGGACAGGTGTTTCTCCTCCTGGTCCTGCAACGATGCTGTCAGTGCCGTCTGGTACAAGCTCACCTGGAGTCAGCAGGTCAGAACCGGCGCTGCACTCACACAATGACCTTTCACCCTGAACAGCATTAATGACATGTTTACCACCAGGCTGTATCCTGACCTCCCCACTTATTCAGTGCTCCTAATTAGTCTGTTGTGCTTACGCGTGTCAGTGCGTTTTATGTGAAATGATTTAATAAATTTCCCTGCTCTCTCTCAGTCAGTACCCCTGCCTGTGGACTGTCAGTGGCTGTGGTATGTCCTCCACTCCTCCAGGAGGTGCTGTGAGCTCCACCCAGTGTCAGGAGGACCGCCCTGATGGGGCGTCCGCCTCTGCTTCACCATGCTCACTCCTGCAAGGCCAAGGACCCACGAGTGCAGAGGTCGTTTCGGAACAAGCTAATCATAACAGGGTGGGAGGGGCTAGCTGGTCGGGAGGCTCCACCCATTCCTTTTAAGCAGGCTTAACGGAAAAGATCGTGCAACCCAGCACAAGTACATATGGTTGATCATGTGACCTCTCAGCAGTTTGGAGTTCAAAGTAGGCAAAATATAATTAATGTATCTGAAGAATATTGTTCAATACTTTCCTGTAAACCTTTATCTCTGATATGCAGTTGTAGAACCTCATCTTTACAGCGCTGATAATTAATAACGGTTTCTGTAATTAATTCCCATCAATTCAAATGACTTCTTCATTCTTTCAAAAACTGGGAAAATCTTAAGGTCTTAAAATCTGTCTACAAATATATGGATGTTTTTTAAATAATTATTTTTGTTAAGACAAAAATGCAAAAACAATTTTACCTTTACAATTTTTGCTAAGGGAGTGTGTGCATAAAATTAAATGCAAAAAAACAACAACAACTGCAGAGCCTTGTTTGATCACATTATATGTTTTTTTTTTTTTTTTTTGCCCTGAATCGCGTGCTCACTTAAAGTATTTTACTGTTTTACTAAATCAATCGCTCATTTTACCAAATTGTGAAGGTCAGATAAGTCACTTAAAACAAGTAACGGATTTAGTGAAACAAGCATTTACAGTAATTTAATAAAACAAAGGCACTATTTAGTAAATGATTAAATGGCTTTAATCAAACAAGCAAACAATTTAATAAAAATAGGAAAACAATTTTGAAAATCAAAGGCATGATTGAGTAAAACATCAAATAGTTTGAAGTGATTTAATAAAGAAGAGCAAACAATTTAGTAAAACCAACACATGATAACATTTAATAAAATGTGTAAATAATTCAGTAAAACAAGTGAATGAATTAGTCAAATAAGCAAATTATTCATTAAAACAAATTAATGATTTAGTAAAATTAGTTAACATTTAAGGAAAATGATAGTAAAAATAGTAAATAATTCAGTGAAACGATTTGCAATTTTTTTTAGTAAAAGGGTAAAATGAAGAAACGATTTAATAAAATTAGTAAACGACTTAGTAAAATGAATTTGATGACTAAACGATTTAGAAAAACAAGTAAATTATTTAATAACCTGAGTAAATGGTTTAGTAATATGAGCAAATATTTTAGTAAGACAAGTGAATGATTTAGTAAAATGGGTGAAATATTTAATAAAACAAGCAAACTATTTAGGAAAACGAGCAAGCAAGTTAGTAAAATGAGGGCACAATTTAGTAAAACAAGCAATTTAATAAAACTAGTAAATGATTTGGTAGAAAACAATTGATTAAAATGAGCAAATTAATTAGAAAAACGAGTGAACAATTAAGTAAAACTAGTAAACTATATAGTAAAAAGAATAAACAATTTAGTAAAACGAGCACACAAAAAATATGATGTGACCATATACAGTATCTGAGCTTTGTAGAAAAAAAGCCCCAACAGATTAACACTACAGTGAAAACCATTACGCCCAGTATTGTGTAGGTTCCCATTGTGCCACTGGTGCAGCTCTGGCCCCTCAGGGCATGACTCCACAAGACCTCTGTGTGTGTGTGTGTATGTGTGTATGTGTGTGTGTGGTGTCTGGCACCAGGACATTGGCAGCGGATCCTTTGTGTGCTGTGGGTTGTGGGGTGGGCGGGGCCTCCATGGATCTGACCTGTTTGTCTGCCGCGTTCCGCGACCAGATTGTAGAATACAAGTGCAGGTGATTCAAAGTGTACAGTGTGTTGAGTCTGTGAGGTTATTTGACTGATGCTGATTAATCACAGCATATGATTTCTTGTTTCTGGCAAACGTGAAAGCGCTCCTGTGTCTCAATCTATCCTCACGGGGAATCTGTAGGAACTGAAATGAAGCTGTATTATAAGGTATAACTCGGGGCCCCAAAAAATATCCCTATATTTCATCTTTTCCTGTTTGTTTTATAGAACTGCCAGTGCATGTTGTTATATACTGTAAATGCTCACGTTCACACTCGCTTCTTGCTTGTACAGTACCTATCTATAGCAATGCTCTTATGACTTACATTGAATATGTATTTTGCCTCTAGTAGCTACCTGTACCAATAATGGACAAAACTCTACAAATATTAAAATTTTCATTTCAGCTTTATCTGTCCATTTGGACCTTTAATTTGGGTTGCCAGGTCTGTGTATCAAAACGAGTCCATGGGTTAACAAAATCAAACCAAAACTCTACATCTTTCCTAAAGCATTTATTAAACTGTAAGATATTTTTTAAAAGTAGCCTTTATTGTGGCTTTGCACCACATATATAATTTATTAATCAAAAGTGAGCAACATTCCCAAAACAAGGTACAGACCTGGCAGCCCTGGCTTTCACAATATTTAACCATGTTCGGAGCAATTTGTACATTTCTTATGTACATTATAAATGTAAAATACATGTGATGTCAGTGGCGTATTACCGTAATATCGTAACGCAGCATAGTTCAGATGTTAAGGTCCAACACATATAACCTGGGATCACTCTTACTTTCGTCTGTTCCGATTTGTCATGGTGCTTGCTAACGTATGTAACTACTGAAGAATAAAAAAAATAAATAAATACACCTACCTATGAATGGGTTGTGTGCAACTGCATCACATTTATTCCTATGCAAGTTCCAGGACTCTAAAAAGATCACACCTGTCCTCCTGAGCCGCAATTTCTGCGCTGCATTGTTGAGGAACGGAGGCGCTGACAATAAGAGAAGCATTCATCCATGATGAAATGAAACTTAGCCAGCGATTAGGGCTTGGTGTAATTGCTATTTGGAGTAGTTATCAAATTAAGCCCCATTCTGACGTTCTCTAGCGTGGCAGATATTTAGAAGGCGGCGTGTTCACACATTTATCTTGTACTTTAACCCTTCACACACACACACACACACACACACACACACATACAGCTGTCACATTTCGCCCAAAAGCAGGTCTTATTTATGCGCTGCTGTAAAACAGTGCATAAAGAGATAATTATACCTCCATCATATTTTTCCTCTCTTGAAAATGTTATTTTAATCACGCGAGTGGAGTGGACCACTCTGTTGTTTTCACATGTTTGTAATGAAATAATGACGGGTACCCTGTGAATAGGGCCTTGGCATGCGCCTGGAGCACTGTGGGCATCACACACACGCACGCAAGCGCCTGCACACACACACACACACACAAACACTCCTAAGCTTTAGAGAGGTTTAGAGCCAAGGTCCAGGATTCAATTATACACCTGAGATAGAGTGAGAGATGTGGAAAATAACAGGGCGGGAAATGAACGTGATATCCTCTCTCGTCTCCTCACAGACTGTTAATAACTTTTATTGAAAAAAAAATAAAAAATCTAAATTCAAAAAACGGATATCTAAACAGCAGAAGTGTATAGACACTAAATATTGTTTTTGTAGAAAATTTTATTATCTTTTCACAAACAAAAACAACAAATTACTTCTAGGATCACTCGAGATTGTGACAAAGCTCGGGAATAAACACTATAAAAAATAAAAAAGCATTAAAACAGCAGGTGTAAATCTGATACTGTACACATTACAAACAATCATCACCTGCCGCCCAGATACAAAGACTCGAACTCTACGTCGTAATCTTTCTGTGAAAGTGACTCCGGACTGCAGAACTCGTCTCCGAGCCTCTTCCACCAGGGCAGGTGCATGCTCTGAAGCACGGCATTGTGGGCTTGCCGGGCACGCATGGCTACCGGAGCTGAGCGGCTCAGGAAGTGGCAGGAGTCTTCCTCACGGATATCTTTTAACGAGGCAGCGTCTGAGAGAAGAAGAGGGGGGGAAAAAAACGCTTATTTTTCTCTAAAGCTAAAAGAAGATTAAAACACTATCTGGGGTTTAAAAAAAAATAATTATTCATTCACACTTGGCTGTGATCCTGTGGAGGATGGCGTCATCGTTATAGGTTTGTGCAGAAGTAAATATGTCCCTGTATAGTTTCTTATTAATTCATTCATGTATGTATTCTTTTACAGTACGCATTAATATGATGTTTTTTGGGAGGATGGAGGAAACCTGAGAACCCAGAGGAAACCCATGCAGAAAGTAATCCAGGCACAGGATCTAACACTGCAACAATGTGCTTCCCTGATTAAATGTTCGTTCCATCATTCCATAATTTATATATATATTTGCTTCTTATTTGTTGTTTTTTTAAAGAATATTATAACTAGTACGTCACAGTGACTGAATGCCTTCTTTGCTCTGGATCGTCCTAGAAACCATGCATTCGTTCTCTAATTCCAGTCTGTTCAGTCTGCAATTCCATTCTTTTCTGGATATAAACTAAACCATTTTCAGGGCCAAGTATGCTTTAAAAAGGATTTAAACTAAAACCAAACTGCTGTTTAAAACATTGTTCATACTTTTACACCACATAAATTGAATTTAGTGCAAATGGATTCCTCTGGAAATGTAATTAATGCGTTTGTGTAAAATACTAACATGAATGTCAGGGAAATGTCTCGATCATATTTGACTAAGAAACAAAAAAGACTTATGTTACACTCTATACAACAAACCCTTACTTAACAGGAGCTCCATGTCCGTGTTGATCTGCGCAACGAGAGCTTCCCGGTGTTGGTCCTGAGCCCTGGCTGAAGCTCTCGTCATCAGGTGCTGCTGCAGGGCGCTCTGAGCTTTCTCATGGAGCGCTAGAGTTCCCTCTGCTGACACCACGGAGGACTGCAAAACACAGGGGACTCTCTCAGTGTTTGGACTAAATACGAGTCGTGACTATGGAGCCATGGTTTTCAACACAAAGGAACGCACAGTGATCACGTAGAAACGGTGGCCTCAAAAACATGCCACGAGGGAGTGTACGGGATTTCTGATTAGATTATTATCTCATGGGAGATTTCCCTCACACAGTCGGTCTCATGCTGTGGATATCTGCATGCTACGTGCGTCTAATAACAGTTTGTTCCAGATACTGGCTGTTATAATGACCATGATTAATTTTTTTTATGTTCAATTGTATTGATTTTTAAAGAGAAAGATTTTAAAAAGCTACAGAATGACATGAAAAAGTGTGTAGATTTCTGGATTGTAGAAGATTTCCACAGGCACATACAGTGTTTTAAGGCATGTTGCTATGACGACATGCAGCAATGTACTATATTTACAATATGGCCTCATTTTTACGTGACATAACGTAAAATGTGACGCAGTGTCACAGAAAAGTGAGGCAGGAACTGTTTCAGGAACTCTCAAGTTCTTAAACCCAAAAGGAAACATGATATATTACAAAAATATGGATTGTATGTGCAAACAGCTTCAGTGTTATGTTTTACGCTTTGTGTTGACTCACAGGGTGAAGAGTGATGTGATCTTCGATCTGTTTCTTCAGTTCTGCCCTTCTGCTCTCCGTTAGGCCTTTAGGGCTTTTCCACGTTGCTACAAAGCTCCTCTGAGATCGTCGTCTCTTTAGGAACGCCAGAATCTAAACACACATACGAGCGATACAAGAGCAAACACAATGAAAGACGTAAAATCTGTATAACTACATTTCTTTTTATATTTGTTTAAGCTGCATGTTTTCAAGTTAGATTTTAAACCAGAATGCGATTCACTGCTTAAACACTCTGTCTATGTTTGTCAGGTGAGCAATAAGTCACGTGTCCCCAAGATGACTGCAATCATTGCAAAACTTCTTAGTTCTTCCTTACAGCACAATCAGTTTGTCACTAGCGATCACTAACCGAATGCTGTTTTTCATTACTGATACAGTGGTTACGGAAAGTATTCAGACCCCCTTAAATTTTTCACTCTTTGTTATATTGCAGCCGTTTGCTAAAATCATTTAAGTTAATTTTTTTTCCTCATTAATGTACACACAGCACCCCATATTGCCAGAAAAACACAGAATTGTTGACATTTTTGCAGATTTATTAAACAAGAAAAACTGAAATATCACATGGGCCTAAGTATTCAGACCCTTTGCTCAGTATTTAGTAGAAGCTCCCTTTTGATCTAATACAGCCATGAGTCTTTTTGGGAAAGATGCAACAAGTATTTCACACCTGGATTTAGGGATCCTCTGCAATTCCTCCTTGCAGATCCTCTCCACTTCTGTCAGGTTGGATGGTAAACGTTGGTGGGCAGCCATTTTTATGTCTCTCCAGAGATGCTCAATTGGGTTTAAGTCAGGGCTCTGGCTGGGCCATTCAAGAACAGTCACAGAGTTGTTGT
>JAQMYJ010000037.1:33482448-33515494 GCA_030014305.1 Clarias laeviceps
TCTCTAGGGAAATGTTATATCGCAAGAAATATCGTTATCGCAATATTCAACAACAATATTGCATATTTTCCTAATATCGTGCAGCCCTAATGTATATATGGAGGTAAATGATCTCTCTCATAAAATGCAAAAACGAGGTTACTGACCCGTATTGCTCTGTTCATGATGCGGTTTGCGAGGAATAGGATGTTCTCAGTTACAGATGGAAGAAACTGACGGTGAAACACTTCTCGCTCGGTCACAGAGCCGATCCTTACACAGCATGTGCTGAGGGAAGGTGTGATTAAAATGTGATTAACAAATGCACTGGTGTAAAATATATTACAGAAAAGCAATGGAAGAAATCTCCTCATTTGTACCTGAGGATGTCTGCCATTTGTGTGATGGAAGTATAACCTCCTGTGGTTTGGGCTGGATTGAATCTGAGAGCAGCAGAGCAGTAGTGCAGTACTCTGTTAGAGTAAAGCTCCTGTTTGCATTTCTCTAAATCCTTCTGGTCTCCCACAGACTTCCTGCCTAAAAGCTCTTTCCAAGCCGCACAGTAAACAATAAATATAAAGTCGTGTCTTGGTATTTCTCGTGTGCTAAATGTGAGTTTACTTACCTTTCAGCTTTGACAAGACTTCCAGAAAAGTCTCTTGTGTTGTTTCAGTGACGAGGCTTTTCAGCTCTTCTTCTTCTGACAGCACCATGTTGGTTTGTCTCGCGTTTAATTCTATATAACTTATATAAAGTATGACCTAGATACGACTTACACTTCATTTAGACCTTGCTTATTATTTATTTAACATAACTGAAACCCAAGCTCATTAAATAAAACGACGTTTCATAGCCGAGTTCAAACCACACAGATGGAAGCATATTTGGTTGCTGAAGCAACGGTTGCGTCATCAATCCGCGACGACCAGCAATATGGCGCCATTCCACTGAAAAACACTGACTCATGTAATCACTTTAAAAGTATAAGCGTGTTAGTATAAATAAAAAATTTTAGACAAATTATTTTAAGTAGAATATCACCATGTCCTTCGTGTCTTTATGCTAATCACATGAATGTTAGATAACCATATTTTGTGTAATTGCCTATTCAAAACTAAGAAAAAAAACCAACATTTAAACCTGTTAAGACTTTTCAGGTATTTTAAGGACTATATTTCAATATACACTTTGTTGTTGGTCTGATCCACTCAACAACTTGGCGCAGGTTTTTACGCCGGATGCCCTTCCTGATGCAACCCTCCCATTTGATTATTTCAGACTTGCATCCAGTGGCTGGGGTTTGGGCATTGGTTCGGAACTGAACCCGGGCCTTCTGCATCGCAGGCCAAAAAAAACTACCACTGAACCACCAATACCCCATGCATCAATACTCACCGTTTAGCTATAACACCCGATGCACCACAGCCCACCATGCACGGGGCCCCAGCACGCAAAGAGCCTGAGGTCGCCAACCTGGCCTCCAAACTCCCCAGTTCGATTGAGCATCCATGGGATACTCACGCCAAACAAGTACGTTCCATGGAGGACCCACTCCACAACCCACAGCACCCAGAAGACTGTTAACGTCCCAGTGACAGATACCACAGCACAGTCATATTATGGCTGATATTTCAATATACACCAATCAGCCATAACATTACAACACACAACATTAAGCCCGGTATTGTGTGGGTTCCCCCTGTGCTACCTGTGCAGCTCTGGACCCTTGGGGCATGACTCTACATGACCTCTTGTGGTGGGTTGTGGAGTGGAAGAAATTTGGTGGCCTGTGGCGCACTGGGTGTTCTAGTGTTTCCATCATGGCCAGCATTGACTTTTCTGTGGGATCGTACTGGACGGGTTGGCCTTTGGTCCCCACGGGTATGGGTAAGCCTTGGGTGTCCATGATCCTGTCAACAGTTACTGTTATGACTTGGATATAATTAAAGTTATACTTGCCATTTATCTATTTTTGATAATGTATTGTTCATGTTTTTTTTTTTTTTTTTTAAACACAGCTATCTGATGCTAAATCTTCTTACAACACACTTTGCAAAAGACCAGATACCAGATAAAATGCACATTTACTTTAATTACAAATAATTTAATAGCATAATTAAAAACACTTAAAATATACAGGCAAAATTTGAACAAAAGTTTTTAGTTTTAAAACAAAATCATCTCTTAAGGTCAGCTTTCAGGGTCCTCTGCAGGCTGGCAATACTGGCATCTAAAGCTGCTAACCCGTTACGGAACTCTTGCTCGTCCCGCGTGTTAAACGTAGACCCAGAGTTCACGCTCCAGTCTGAAGCTAAGGATTTTATATCACATGAATAAAAGGAGTTCTCGTATGCTGACGGCCTTCCTGCGTATACTGACGCTTCGCCCATGTGTAGACGTCGAGGTGCATGTTGGGATTGGGATTGCTCTGCAGGATTAAGAGCACCCACCCTGGACTGTTTCAGCTGTTTGCTCACGCCATCAGGACTGGAAAGGTGATCTGTACAACAATCATCATCCAGAGCTGGGAGTTCATTCGAGATGCCAAGTGTATTAAAAGCAAGACCGAGGTACTTCAGTCCGACGTGATTGCTTTCTTGAACTGGAGAATGCTTCTGGGAAACTGGTGCAGACTGCACCCTCGTCGTCTCTCTTAGTGGAACAAAGTCTGTTTTGCTCTCCTGACTCACATTGCTAACCTTCGTGTTTTTTAGTGAGGTGTGTACATCTGAGATTTTAGGGGAGCTCTCTTGCGTGCGTTTCCACTGGCCAAGCGAAGAGTGAGACACTTCATGGGTTTGAGGGTGACCTGGGTGAGGTGGTGAGCTGTGTCCCGAATCCTTCAGAGTCTGAAGGTAGGCCGTAACAGAGTCTGTGACTCGGTTAGCCAAGGCAGGCTCTCGCTGCTGATTCTCATACTGATCTAGAACACTTTTTGTGAGTTGAGCTGCAGGAGGCCTAGAGACGTCTGTCTGAACAGGGTAGCAGGGGGCGGGGCTTTGCTGAAGATTTCTGTGTGCAGACAAACGTAAAAAAAAACCCCAAAAAACTTAAGAGTCTGACAAGTGCAGGTTTTTATTTTATGAGATGTTTATAAATTACATATCAAGTGTAAAATTTGCCTGTATTACACTTGACCATACCTGATGAGCTCCTGTAGTTTCGTGATCTCTGCCTCCATCTGCTGGAGGCTGTGTGTCAGTGCAGTCTTCTCCCTCTCAGAGTCTTCCAGCTTAGCCTGACAGTTTCGCATTTCAGCTAACGCCTGGCTCACATCTAAATAATGTGAATGAAAAGAAAAGGGAATTTTATTACTTAAAAAAAAAACACACTTAATACAATTAAATATTATTTATTTAATTAACATTGGCCATAAATGCATATACATTTAATTCGTGCATCATATGAAAAATGTGTTACAGAAAAATTTGTGTACTTTAAATCACTGCAGCACCATTTATAGCTATTTAATTTATAAAAAAAAAAAAAAAGGAAAAAAAAAAGTTTTTCCATGGTAGAGTGTATTTTCTGACAAACGTATATACAGGTATATATAATTTATACCACAATTCTTTAATCTTAATGTAAAAATATTAAAATAAATAAAAGTAATTCCTGTTCTTTACCCATACGTATACGACTTGTCTCGAACTCGCACTGCTCTTTGGTCTGCTCTAGGTCCTTCTCTTTGTCCTCTACAGCCTGTTGTAGTTTCTGGTTCTCCTGCTGAAGGTTCTCCAGCTCTCTCTGGCGGTCATTTAACTGAGTCTGAAGTGTGTGGTTCAGCGACTGCAGTGAGACCACTATAAAAACAATCAATCATAAACACAAACATTTTTAATGTTAACTGATGAACAACTATTTATACTACTAATATAACAACCTTCCAATCTAATAATAATATTAAAAATGATTGAATCATGCTGCATGCCATGTGATTTATTGGCACCCTGTCTCGGCACCCCAAGTCTCCTGGGAGGGGCTCCAGGCCCCCCGCGACCCTGAATACAGGATAAGGCGTATATACAGTATATTACGAGTGAATGAGTAATCCTGCTGCACTCCTCCATATCCATCTTGATAAAATCTAATGTGAAGCTTCAAAAGATGTTCTTACATTCTAGATGACAATCCACCGGTCTGGCCTGCCTTTCTGCTCTCTCCCGTTCCTGTAACTGCTGATTGAGTATCCTCAGGCGCCTAGAGAACAACATACACACCGGTGTTAAGGTATTTCAGGAAACAACTAAATTAAAGGTACAGTATGTAATATTTTAAAGTGCTTCTTTGACTGAAAAAAAAGTGTTTTAATATTTCCAGAAAGGGCATCTGGCTAGTTTTTTTTTTTTTTTTTCATTTCAGATGTTACAATTTTCTAGGCCAGAAATTAGCACGGTCCCTCAGCCAGGATTGATTCAAGATTCAAGAGATTCATTTGGCATTTGTACGCATACCAACAGTTTGAGTGGTGCTTTAGAATTTTTGTACAGAAGCTCAGAAAGATAAAAGTAGAACAAATATATAATACAGGAATAATAAGTAGAATGATTTAAGCTATTAGACTCACTATAAAGTTATCTAGTACTGTAGTGTACTAAGGTACGTTTTAAACATGATCGCCAGATATCAAACTAATGCACTTCTTCAAATTTTCAAACTGCACTTTGTCTTGTAGGTTTAATTACACATTTGATATCACAGTTTTTATATTTGCACTTTGTCGTTTAATAATAAATAGGTGAAAGAAAGTAACTCAATCTTATACCAGAAACATGTACACTGATTATGGCAGTGGGTCTCTATATGACAGATTTATTAAAAAATAAAATTTTTTAAAAAAAAACCACACAGATACAGCCTAGTTCTGCTTCTATTCCTTAAAAGCCATTGAGTCATGTGAATTTGTCCCAATAAAAATACTTGTCTGTCTCTTTATTTTAATCCAGTTTGCTTAAGATTACAAAATCAGTAAATGTTTGAAGCTGTGTTACTGTTACTAACCTGCGGAGCTGCACATTCTCGCTTCTCAGTGGCTGCAGCGCGAGGGCGAGCTCAGCCTGAATGTTGGTGCTGCCCACCATGGCAGGGAGCAGGGAGATGCTCTGCTCCACCTCTGAGATGAGATGAACCGCCTCACTGTCTACAGGGAAGATGAACAACCAGAGTGCACCCAGACACTGTTACAGATGTAGCATGATCAAACACATTAGTGAGTCTGTGAGAGAATAAATGGTTCAGTTTATGAGTCAATGAACAAGTTTCAATTCCAAGAGTCAGTAACTCAGTGGTGGTGTTACCGAGTCAGTGAGTGAGCCAACCGGTCAATCAGTCAAAGAGTCAGATGCTCAATGAGTCAGCCAGTGAGTCAGTTAGGCATTTAGTAAATTATGAATGACTTTAAGGTCAGTGTAATAAGGTGTCAGTCATTTTGTGAGTTAGGCAGTCAGTGAGGCAGGAAGCCTCTGAGGCAGAAAGAGTCTATGTGGTAACCAGTGAGTGGGTTAATGTGGTAGAATCAGTGAATTGGCTGGTAAGAGGTAGAGGTCGGTCACTTAGACATTGTGATTGATTAAGGTAGAGAAGTCAATGAGTCAAGGAAACAAACTAGAGAGTGAGAGAGTTAGGGATTCAATATTTGACTAGTTAGTATATAGAGTCAGTGAGGTAGACAGTCAAAGTCAGTCATGAGGTACTGACTCAGTAAGTCATTGAATGGTGCAGAGAATTCAGTGAATGAAATAGGGAGTCAGTGAGGTAAACAATAAGTCAGTGAGGTAGGGATTCAGTAAGTCATTGAATGAAGGTCAGTCAGTTAGACAGTGAGTCATTGAGGCAGATAGTCAGTGAGGAAGTGATTCAGTAAATCAGTAAATGACAGAGTCAGAGAGGTAGGGATTCATTAAGTCGCTGAATGAACTAGGGAGTCAGAGAGCGAAGACAGTGAGACAGTGAGGTAGGGATTCTACTGAATAACAGTCAGTAAGGTAGACAGTCAGAGTCAGTCAGTCAGAGAGGCGGTGACTCAAAAAGTCAGAGAATTAAGCAGATAATTTAGTAAATTAAGAAGTGAGTCAGAGATTTAGACAATGTGTCAATGAGGTTGGGATTCAGTAAGTCATTGAATGAAGTCACTCAGTTACACAACGAGCCATTGAGGCAGCTAGTCAGTGAATCAGTCAGTGAGGAAGGGATTCAATAATTCAGTAACTGACATAGGAAGTCAGTGAGGTAGGGATTTAGTGAGACTGAGAATAAAGTAGGGATTAAGTGAATAAGAGTCGGTGAAGTGGACAGTCAATGAGTTTGACAGTGGGGTGGACAGACGTTAAGCTAGTTAGTGAGGTCTCACAAAGGCACCGCTGGACTGAAACACTCACCTTGATTAGCCACCAGCGCCTTCAGCTCTCCTAACAGGTATTTGACAGTCATCACCTTCCTGGCTGTCTTTTCAGGGCTTCCTGACTTGCTTTTGTGTTTCAGCATCACAGCACGTTTGTCTATGTTGCTCTGACAGCTTGTGTCTCTGACCGGCATGGTGTCCACTCTGTCCAGCTCATCCTCTTCGCTCATGCAGTCTCCGCTCTCCTCTGACAAAGATGACACACACTCTCTAGAAGAAAGCTGTTGATCTTCTGAACTGTCGCACACCAGGATGTGGGTGGGGAGGGGTACCGGTGTGGGGATGCGTGCTGACGCCGAAGGAGAGGGGCTTATCTGAGGTTCGCTCTGTCCAACTGAGCCTGTATGAGGTCCAATTAGAACAGGACTGGAGGACTGGACAGCTGAGACCGCTGTGGAGACTGCAGGCTGCACCTGGATAGCTGGTGCTACAGAGAAAGATGCTGTGTACTGGGCGGAAGTAACCGCAGCACTTAAAGCTCCGTGTTGAGTCGATGGCGCCGCAGAGGCTCCAGCTAACTGCTGAGTGAAGTGATGCGTCTCTCCGTCTGCTCCTCTGTGAGGCTACACAGATGTAGGAGATACAGCAGCAGAAACAGAATAGAAGTTGACATTGAGTGACAGATGAGGAATGAGAAACTGACAGCACAGATTGAGCATCCGAGTCTCTCAGTATTTAATTAATCACGTTTGACTTTGGGGATGTCTGTGTGCCGATTCGTACCGATCGACTTTGAGCTGATGTGGGGCCGTGAGGACTGAGCGCAGGGGTGGAGGTGGTCAGACGGCAGTTAAATACAGTCTGCGGTCCTGCAAAAAAACAAACAAAACAAAAAAGCATGCACGCACATCTGTATCTTTGATGCACCACAGTATGTCGTCATATGTTTTATTGGATTACATACACTCTATGCTTTTACACAGTAAAATAATCAATCATGAATCAAGACGATAAAAAAAACAAAAAAAAAAACAGGCACTAATCTAAGACATCCCATGTGTTTTCTTTTTTTTTTGTTGTTGTTTTTTACCTGTGGATGGAAGACTGTTGCCTAGAGGAAATCTGTGGGGCTGAACACACTCCACTTGTGTCACCGAGGTCTCTCCTGGCTTCACTTCAGATCCGATGATGACATCAACAGCAGAGGGCTGCTGCACACCTCTGGCACACGCCTGCCCTCTCAAGCCTGCACAAGCCTGCGACGGCAAGATGGTCTTCTGCACCAGAGCTACAAAGAGAATAGGCGGAAAATCTTTGATAAATATAATAGCATTCCCCCGAGCCTGAAAACAATCTAAACCCTGATGTGTGTGTGCGACATCACCTGGTCTCTTGTTTCTGCATGCGACTGCACTTGCCTTCTTCCCAACCCTCTTTTTTTCAGCTTCGTTCTTGTAAAGTGATGTTTTCTTTTTACTAGGAGCTGCCTTTGAGATTTGTGACTTTGTCTTGGGGTCTGCTTGGGTAAGTAAAAAAAAAAACAAAAAAAAAAAAACATATTAAACATGCACAAAAAAATACAACACACACTCACATCAATCATCAGGTACCTGTTTTTTCAGCTTGAAGAATATTACTGAGCAAAGTCGCACATCGATCCAAGCCTCTGTTTATGGTTATGACCTGATCAAGATATTTCATGTGTAAATTAATTCACACAAACATACGTTCATTGATGTTTAATGTCGGTAATGTGATGATAAAGTTACCTGATCTTCTGAATCTGTAGAGTAAAGAGAATACGAAGGGTCTAGATGGAGAGGTCTTCCCGCAGCCCTGTGTTACAAGTTAAGGAATTCAGATTAAGACTTATTACAGGGCATATACACATAAAAGAGTGTGTCACTAAATGCCGGGGAGGAAAGAGGGTGGAGGGGGTTGGTGGCGGTTTACTTTTTCCTGGTCATCTGTCCTCTGCCAGATCCTGTCAACCTGCCTGAGGACACCACCTGCAAGCGACACACCCACACACAAGAATGAGGATGGAGTCACAACACTGACCTGGTTTGCACTGATTTAGTCTTTTAGAACTAATATCTTCACTATGCTGGATTTCTCACTTGTATAACATTGAAGTTTGATAAAAAAAATTGTGATAAAAAAGTATACGTATAGGAACTAACGGCAAGATGTTTATTCTTTAAGTCATTTTACAAATATGGTGGAAAGTGCTGTCACTTAGTTTTGCTGATGCCAAAATCATTTAAATTAACATAAAAACATTACATGTACAGGTTCAGAAAATATAATATGTACTTATCATGAAATAAATTTTTCTACTTTAATGTTCAATATTTAATTGTATCATTTTTTAAAGGCAAAGTTCAAGGAAATGTCTTATCACTAAGATCATACATCAAAGTGAGACCGTATACTTTTCATCTAAAAGATATTGTTTTCATGAAATAATCCTGATTCACAATAACATCAATATGTTATAAAATATGTTAAACACTAATATCATGAAACAATAATTTATTAGAATTAATAATATGAAATAAATATCAGTCACCCCAAAGTATGTCATTGGTGTTACTGTTACACAAAAAGAAATACATTTTACAATTTGAAATCGTTCCTGCGTCGGAGGTCACTAGATGAAAAGCGTGGACAAATGCAAAAGGCATGTCAGATGTCTCGCTTTATTCGTTTAGAAATGTCATCATTTATTCAGCAATTTTATGCGAAGCTTTAAGTCTGTCATTGGTGTTACTCATTTTATAATGAAGATAAATTCTGTCAAAAGTTGGACATAAAAACTGATTACATCTAATAATTAATTGATTCCGACATAAATTAAAACCACGTGGTCTTACACATGGAAGCCATATTGTAAATAATTATGATTTTTCTCTACATCGTCACTGGTGTCATCATCACTGGTGTTTCCAGGAAGACAAATAGCACCATTTATTAAATGTATTAAAAAATAAACAATGCATTAAGTAGATTAAAAAAGTTTAAAAGTAAGTTATTGCTATTAAAGAAGTTCTGTGGAACTAATTCTACCTTTTCTGTGTAGAATGACCCAGAACATTCCTTATATTTTAGGTTGATAGTTTTTTTCTCCATTTAAAAGCCATTATAACTATACTATCAATAAAGAAGCCGCCCTGTGACGTCACCGTGGGACGAAGCCACCAAATGTCTTATTGGAATTACCAAAATACACGAAACAACATCACAAATATTTCAATACAAACATATGAAATGTACATTCATGTGGCCATGAGACTCACCTTGAGTCTGGGTGTTACGTGTCTGGCCATGTATGCAGCTAATCTATAGCCAGCTAGCTCCTTTTTCAACCACGATACTGACCTCAGCCTTCAGAGGTTTTTCTTAAATTAGGTGACAAATAATAAATAAAAAATGTGGCCCTTTTGAATAGACCCGACTTTCAGCAGCACAGCCTTCAGCTGCTGGAAGACGTTTGTTGTTTTAAAACGGAAGACAGCGACGGGCTCGACCAATAGAAATGCAGCAAACCGTCACCCCGGGAAACATTGGCGCAGGCTATGTGACGTCATCCAACCGTCCGTTTTACTACTGGATAAAATGCTTGTCAATCATAAAAAGGGACCTCGGTAGCGGCAAAATGGGGCATAATGATTTGAGCTTGACTCTGGAAGCGTAACTATGGAAACTTTTTTCGCGGTTTCTAAACCAGTTATTCCCGCGTACCAGTTTATTATTATTATTATTATTATTTTGAGATTCTTTATTGTTATTATACGGGGTAGGACGAAATTATGTGCCACTCCTTATGATGCATAAAAACTGAATAAAAAGGATAAATTTAAATATAAAACAGTAGAAATATTAAAAATACATTGATCAGATATTATATTAAAGCAGATGAGACATTGCATCATGTTTTCCCACAGTCCAAAGACATGTGAGAGTAATTTATGAAATTATATAATGATATGATGAATACTACATAAATTTAGATTTACTACATCTGTACCCTTTTATTTTATATATTTAGTCAGTTTTTTTTTTCTTGTCTTCCTATATTATTTTTGTAATCATAATGTCATCCAATATCATACTTTAATGTTAAAGTTAGACGTTTACACTTAATGTAATGGTTAATAAATAATAATTAATAATAATAATAATAATAATAGTAATAAAAAAAACTACAATAACGCCCCTACAAGAGGCCACATTTCTCAACACACACAAACACACACACAACACACACATACACACGTGACTTATCATGGCTTACTCCCAAAAAAATCGTACTTACAGTAAGAAAACTGAACCTTGCAAAGTTATGAGCAGTTATGTGCCAGATTAAAAACCACAAGTTTTGACAGCGTACTGCGCATGCATCAAACTGTGGGTGCGTCTTAAACTGACCGCTGGACACAATTTTATGAAACGTTTGAATTATTTAACATTTGCACCTCTGAAATAACACGCTGAAGAGGTATAAATGAATTTTAATGTGCTGCAGTCATTTTTAAGACAAAACTTTATCTTTATCCGATCTACGTTTTCAATTTCTCATCTGTGATTCACTCTTCAATTACCGAACAGGGAGTGTATTTTTAAGTACAACTTAGAGTAAACAAGGCATAAGATACTCAACCTTATAAAACTTGATTTATTTGTATTAATAAGGTAGACAGAGAGTTCTGGTGCACAGAAAGACAGACAGACATGTACATGGGCTTCAACCTGAAATAATTATATCACTGATTATATTAAAGCTCATCAGATTATTTTTACCTTTAACCTTAAACTTTTTCTACAAACTGATCTTCTGTTTGTGGATGTGAGTGTGTGTAGTGCAAATAATAATGTATTCAGTGACAGTGTTTGTTGTCATATACAGTAGCTCTGGGCTAGAAACCGTTCATGAGTCTGTTGGTGATGGACCTGAAGTGTGTGCCAGAGGGCAGGAGGTCAAACAGATGGTGTTCAGGGTGGGTTGGATGGGTTGGATGGTTTCAGGTTGTTGTTTGCTCTGCTGTGGCACCGAGAGCTGAATAGCTCTTCCACGGAGGCTAGTGAGCAGTCGATGATTTTTTTTATGAGGTGTTGATGATCTTCTGAAGGGCAGTGCTGTCTGCACTGTCCCGTACGGTGTTATATCATGTCGATGGAGCAACAGTTGTGTGAGAATAGCAGATCCTCCTGTAAGCACAGTTATGTCATGAGTGTAGGGAATGTAAAGAATATGGCTTAACACACATCCCTGTGGGGTGCCAGTGGTCAGTGTAAGCGTGGACGAGAGGTGGTGGTCTAGTCTAACACACTGGTGTCGATTTGTTTAAAAAATTCCTAATTCAGTGTCAGGTTGGTTGGGAAAGTCCAAGGTTTGCAAATTTGCTGACTAATCTTCTCAGGATAACGGCACTGAAAGCAGAGCTGAAATCCGTGAAGGGCATCCTCACGTCGTTCCCCTGGTGTTCAAGGTGGGTTAATGCAGCATGATGAGCAGTGGCAATGGTGTCTTATGTAGATCAGTTTGCTCTGTAGGTGTATTGGTGGGGATCAGAGGAGGGTGTGAGACTGGGTTTGATGATGAGCTGATGCAGGTAGTCACTGAGGTCACAGATGAAATTTATTATTATTATTATTCAGAATGCAGCAAGATAACAGATCAAAACAAAACACTAAACATATCAATTTATTGTACTTATGAATTCATTGTAGACTATTTATATCATATTCACAACTTCATTAGTATTTTCTATACTGCTTATCCTTATACGCTCAGAGGAAACCCACCAACCATGAGGAGAACATGCAAACTCCATGAACACACACCCTAGGCAGGAATCGAACCCCTACCCTGGAGGTGCAAGGCCACAGTGTTAACCACTACACCACTGGGTCGCATAGTTAATATTACACGAATATTAAATATCTATATCACTCTTCTATCACTTTTGTATTGTAGCTATACATTGCAAATATACAACTATACATTTACATATTTTTGTAGACTGTGGTTCTTTCCTATAGATCTAGATTCTGATTCTATAAATCCTTTGCCTATAATATATTTTTGTACATAATACTTACTCTCACTCATTCTTTGAGTGACTCAGGGCATAAGGATGGGGTCCAAATCCATGGAACGCAGAGCAAACACGCATCCCACACTTTGGGAATTTGGGAATACTAATAAGCCTAATCTGCATGTCTATGTAGAGGAATGTCTGTTGGAGGAAAATTGATTATCAGGAGGAAACCACTAAGCAGGGGGAGAACATGTACTCGCCATAGACCTGAGGCAGGAACTGAACCCTCGACCCTGAAAATGCAATATGTTAACAATGTTAACCATTACGCTGCACTGCCACCTAAACAAAATACTTTTTATTATAAAATTAATTTCTATACAATTGGAATAAATCGTGTATATATTTTTTGCATTGTAGAGTTAATAAAACTATTGCATTGCTATAAATTTTAGATTGAGCAACTTTACACCGTAGTGTGATAAGCATTCACTGAACTTCCTGTTTTTTGTGTACAGTCTTTAGTCAGGTGCATTTACAGCTCTCTCTCTCTCAGTGACACCTTCAGACACCTTCATCACCCCATTGCTCTCTTCCCTAAGGAAGGGAAATTGCTTCGAAGACCTGACTCACTGATGATTCATCTATGAACAAATAATTTTCATTCCTTCACGTTTTGTTCCCTTTTTGTTCTCTGGATCTTTTGTTCCGTTGTGCTCAAACACTCATCACAATAACAAGACAAAAGCAAAATACATTCTCAGAATATGCAAATTGGTACAATTGATAAAAAAATGTATACAATATTTAAAAATGTAAAAGTGCACATTGTAGGATAATTTGCTGCACCCTGGACTGTCCACGCTTTGGTGACGTCCATGTGAGACACATCTCCATTCATCACTGCTAGTTATATGTAGAGAGAGATGAAGTTCTGGAATGCCAGACATCTTGTTACAACTTGTGTCAAAGGTCATCATGTAGCAAGCGTGGATCAAGGCATTTTAATTGTCTGTTAAAAAAATAAAAAATAAACATGGGGATGCTGGAGAAGGTGTTTTATTAGATTTTCTCCACTAGAGGACGACATTTCACTTTTATTTTTATTTAGCTCAAATGAACAGTTTTTAATGTCATTATAAAATTTAATAAAACATTTTTCATCTGAATACAATTTTCTCGTCTTTGAGGTAGCCCATATTTTATTCAGATAAAATGTGTTTGAGTGAAAACCTCTGATCCTGTTTCCAGTAAAGAAAAAAAAAAAAACAGAAGCTGACTATGAATTACAGGAAGCTGGGATTTCCTGGTGAGCTTTGCTTTGCAGTGTTTAACTTCTAGGAACAATAAAACTGTTTGCAAGTTCAATGGAGAAGAGAGACCGGGAGGAGGGGCATTAATAGACATGGACACGCCCATAACATTAATTATTCATATACAAATAGCTTCTAAACTGTGCTTTTCCATGTACAGTATAGTGGATCCATGGAGGGAGGGTGCATGTACATATACATTAAGCATATATGGGTAGACAATGCATCTTTATAGCTAGAAAGTTCCATCCCATATAGCTTTAAAGCTTTACACTAAAACTCCAAATGTGTAACTTTTATAATTTAAAGGTATATTATAGCTAAGGTTTGATGTGAAAGATATATTTAAAAAGTACAAAATGATGTACTCTTGAGGGTTCAACCTTAGTGTTATGCAAAGTTATGATTTAGTAGCTGTTTTTTTGCTTAGATCATACATGCTTTTTCTTCTTGATTAAATAAATATATCATGAGTAAAATATTAATATATTTTTGAGAAGGAAATGGCACGAAGTGCCATCCTATTTCTATTTATTTTCCCGTGCTAAGTCTAGCCTAACTTAGAATTTTGACCCTTAAATAATTCTGTATATGACACAAAATAATTTTTAACACTGTATAGTTATGGAATAAATATGGTGCATGGAGTTGGCATTTTCTCCCTATGTTTCGTGGGTTTCAATTGGGTTCTCCAGTTCTCCGGTTTCCTCTCCCAATAGATAAATAATAATATGCCATCGCTTTAATGCTGTGAAAATGTGCGGAGACATGCAGATTAGGCTAATTGACAATAAGTTGGACTACAAAGGTTACTAGATGGATGGATTGTAATATTATGATAATATTATTAATATTCTATTAATACAATATACATCATATTATTTTTCTTTTCCTGTATTGTATGTATTTACAAAGTGTATATATATTTTTTTGGCTGACTCCGTATATAGAGACCCAAAAAAATGGGCCTAAAGATTTATACATACTTCAACAGTTATCTACGTCCTTTTTAAAAAAAACTTTTTAAATTGAAGTCAGCAATGTGTAGTATTATGTTTCCTCTAAAGATGTCAGTAGTCTCACCATTTGATGTTTGTATAAATTTAGTAATACATTTTTCATGTTGGAGTGTGTATAATATTGTTTGGGATCCTCTGTGTGTGTGTGTACACAAATAGTTGTAACTAAATTGTTCATTTAATCCCTGTTCAACCAGTGTTCAACCAAAAAAGAACATTTCAAAAGGAGTACAAAACTGACTATTACATTAAAACACGCCCATTTCAATTGTTATTGATTTGGGAAATTTTACATTATTTTAATTAATTATTATTGTTTTTCCATGCAAATACACAGTATACAAACAGAGTAAACAGAACTTTCCAGGATTTTTGTTTTCCAATCTTTAATTTTATAAATTTTCCAGATTTCTAATAGAAAATGTCCATGGTGCATTAATAATTAAAAGGTTGATACAATAACCTTATGGGAACATTATGCTAACGTTTTTTTTAACGCCCTGTATCCTGGTCCAAAAAGCCTCTATGAAGCATTGAGCAAGTCAAGAGGGAGCGTATTGATGCTGAGTGGGGGAGTCGGCCTCTCTCTCTCTCTCTCTCTCTCTCAGTCTCCACACACACATACACACGCACACACACACACACACACACTTTTGCACACCCCATTATTAGGAACCGCTCATGCGTGCATCTCTGGACGTTTTCACGGCATTAAAGCGACGGCTTGTTATTATTTATCCATTATTTAATTAATTTATTCTTCTTATCCTATTTATTATAAGTTTATTGTTATTTATTCACGGCGGAGCGATCATCCATCCGCGCGCTCTTCTTCCCCGTCCGCCGCGGACCGTTACATTGTAGCCCGTCAGTGTGCGCGCGCGCGCACGCTGGTACACAACAAAAGGATGTGTGTTTGAAGAATCGTTTGATCTTGCGTCGTTGCGATCGAGACCGTTCTGGTCGCCCGGGATCTGGTGCGCGAGAAGCAGCAGCAGCCGCCTGGAACACAACAATAGCGCCCGGTGAGGCGCCGCTTTCTGTAGTAAAGGAGGGGAAAAAAAGAGAAAAAAACAGGAGGGACGGAGGGAACCGCGGCCACACAGCGCTCCAAATGGGCTGCACTACATAAGCGAGTGTAGAAACCTGCTCTGCCATTCATACCTGTCCAGAAGGAGGAAATAAAAATCATGAATTCTGCCGAGGCTGCTGAGGAAGGACCGAATGAGCCGGATACAGAGCCGTTTTTCAAGACAGGTGGGCTGGGTGTATCCTCATATATATATGTGTGTGTGTGTGTGTTGATGGAGTGTGTATACCCTCTTTTGTCCAGTTGAACCCCAACACTGACCCTTCCACACAACGCTTTTGTATAAAGGCATGATGTGTAATGATTAGTGTTAATGGTAGTGCTTTTGTTTTGTTAATAATGATCCATATGCATAAGATTTCATGGCACAGTGTGCCTGTACAGTGCTGTAAATTTCACCACTCTGCCCTCCTACATGGCTACAGAAGAGGCAACAGCCATGATCCTCCTACATGCTCTCCTCCTAATGATGCTGGAGGGACTTGCAATGCCCTGGAATGCCGTCCATCCGTGCATCCTTGCTGCTCACGTCATCGGCGCTCAGTGGCTGTGCTCTCTCTGCACCTGCTACTTCACTACTGATGTTGCACTCCTCCACGCTACACACACACATACACGATGCACGCCGGGAGTGGCTGCCTTTTGTCAGCCATGACATTGATGCATGTTACCAAAAGCCTGTTGATTCGCACCGAACAGCCACGGCCTCCTCTGCTCGATCGCTGCACCTTCGGAATCGAGTCTTCCGAGGGCTTTAGTGCTGGTTTTCGAGATGAGTGATGGTGTCGACTGGGTACCGATATCAAACCGGTGATATCCTGGTCCATGGTAAATCAGGTGACAGCTACAAGCGGTCCTCGCTTACCATACAGTGGATCAGTAGATCGATTCATATCAATCCAGCATTTCTATCAATTAGGATCTATCAGCAAATGGAGCCAAGCCTAGGTTGCATCATTTTGATTGCTCGTCTGTCATCCCGTGTTCTTATGACTAAACTGTAAGCCTGAACACTGACCTAGTTCTCTACATCCCTCCCAACAGATGTTTGGGTGCACTGGGCATCTCTTTAAATCAGACACCCTAAGCTCTTGGATAATACTCATTCTTCTTGTCTGTCTGCAAATGTGTATGTGCATTTGAGTAAGATTGCCTGTACATAGAAGGTATAGCTTGTGCCAGTGTGTGTGTTATGTGCATACAAATGTGTGTGTTATATCATCAGTCCATAGTGCCACATACAGTACATCAGGAGGAATATATTGATTGAATAATACTGGTACCAGTTGGTCTGATTCCATTTACTTGTATTTATACTCTTATAAAGTGGTATTGTTGCATTCCTATACATCAGCCTCTTCACATGGACAAATGTCTAGACATGTACAATGGGTCTCAATTTTCAGGCAAAGAAATTTATTCTAAATCTGTGTTTACACATGCAATGCGATATTCCTGAAAATCCTGCTAGTTCGTGAAAAAACATTAATGGTTGCAAGTTTCGTAAATTTACTTAAAAGAGGATTCAACAGCGTGAACCTTGATTGGTCAGCCTCAGACTGTGTCATTACCAGAGATGGGGAAAATAATCGATTCAGTTATGTATCGCTGATTCCTTTGTGTGGCAATTCTTGTATCGCCAAAATTGATTAAAAAAATAAATATTTTAATTGATCTATGATTGCTTTTGAGAAGGTAAAATGTTGCAGTTTCTCTATAATCCCACAGGTGGTGCACTCTAAATTGTTCACACATTTTCAGGCAGCACAGCATCCTGTGTAGCAGGTGCGAATTATTTGCCAAGTTTGTTTAGGGAGAAAATATTAATATCGAATCGGGATACAGTGGAACCTTGGAATACAAGCATAATTAGTTCCGGAAGTGGCTCATATTCCAAAACACTTGTAAATCAAAGCAAAATTTCCCATATGGAATAATGGAAACTCAAATTATTCATTCCACAGCCCAAAAAAATAAATACATAAAAATAATTAACAAAATATAAAGTTAATGTATACAAATTAAACTGCACTTTACCTTTAAATAAAGTAAAAATAAATCCCGACAGATAAGTGTTTCCGTTTATGTGCACAGGCGCTGTGTGTATGTTTGTGAAGTAAGAGGAGGAATCAGCCTCCCCCTTCTCATCATACACAGTAAACATTTCTCCTCTCTTATTTGAATTCCACACAAACACACACACACATTAACGGAAAGACTGTTTTGTCGGAAAAATTTGCAAGGAACATCGCTAATGACAATCGCGTAAGCGCATACTAACGGAATCACTGCTGTAAAGTAAAACAAACAAATTAACCTGCACTTTACCTTTGAAAAGAATCGCGACAGAGCAGTGTTTCTGTGTAGAGCAGAGAGAAAGTGTGTGTGTGTGTCTGAAGCCGAGATGGGGTGGGGGGTTGGGTTAAAGGCGAGAGTGTGTGTGTAAAGCGGCACGGTGTCAAATTACGCTTGCACACACATAACGACAGAGAGGGAGAGAGAAAATGGATCTTTAACCTTCTGATGAGACTTTCTTTTGTTTTACACGTGCGCACACACACACGTGTTATAAGAAACAGTACACACGCGCTTACAAACACAAAATAAAAGATGTTTTACACACATACACGTGGTCACAGTGTTATAGTAAACAATACACGCGTGCACGGATGTTGATTACACCAGTGAGAGACGCGCACTAAGACCGAGCAGGGGAGACGATTACCCACAATTCCACAGCACAAGAGAGAGAAAAACCATTGGCTAAGTTGTGATCACGTGACGCTCGGTACTCGTAAACCAAGACTTGCTTGTTTTTAAAGTAAAAATTTATTAAAAATCTTCGCTCATCTTGCGGAACACTCGCAAACCGCGTTACTCGCAATCTGAGGTTCCACTGTATTCATAAAACATTAGATGTATGTTTATGATTTGGTTCCTTTCAAGATTTCTTCTTCACGTTGTCTCAGGGAGTTTTTTCTTGGCGCCTTCGCATCGACTTCTTCATTGGGGATAAATGGATTAAGCAATAAATTGTAGAAATGTAAATTATAATTTACATATGCTTTATAATGATGTCTATTGGTAAAAGTGTGAAAAAAAAATTGGATTAAATTGAATTGAATGAAAAATAATATTTTTCTTATCAGATGAAGTGGTCTAGGCGGCACGGTGGTGTAGTGTGGTCGCCTTGCACCTCCAGGGTCCGGGTTCGATTCCCGGCCAGGCTCGATTCCTGTCTCTGTGTGCATGGAGTTTGCATGTTCTCCCTGTGCTTTGTGGGTTTCCTCCGGGTCCTCCGGTTTCCTCCCACAGTCCAAAGATATGCAGGTTAGGCTAATTGGCGTTCTCAAATTGCCCGTAGTGTGTGAATGAGTGTATGTGTGTGTGCCCTGTGATAGATTGGCACCCTGTCCAGTGTGTACCCTGCCTAGTGCCCTAAGTCTCCTGGGATACCCTCCAGGCCCCTGCGACCCTGAATACAGGATAAAGTGGTATAGAAGATGAGTGAGTGAGTGATGAACTGGTGTAGCTGTGTTATTGGAATATTTACTTCAAAATGCATTTAGTTGATCATTTAGCTGTCATTTTGGTGTTTTTGAGCTCACTCTAGAGCTTTGCCTTTTATGGAGCTTTATGGGAGGGGCTAATGTAAATCAGCAGCGATGAAAACAGTGGGGAAATGTTTATCAAATTTGAATTCTTTGGAAATTACAACTTGGGTATAAATAGTGTATGTATGTGTGTGTGTGTGTGGAGGACAAGCAATGTTGTCTGTACACACCTGGTAGGTTGATTTGAACGTGCATTCTCACATCTGGTCACGCTTTGCTCATGGTGCTGTCCTGGAAAAGCGCCACACCCACCTGTGTGGCTGAACTTTGCAGAAATCAGGGGGTCTATAATATACAGTGTGTGTTCATCAGATGAGCTTGTTCACAGCAAGAAACCTAAGCGGGCGCTTCAGGGCTGGGCTCGCATTCACCACAGGTCTCGAATCAGTCGTTTGTTCATGATTAGTAATCTCTCGGTTAATCCTGATCCAGAAGCAGAGAGAGAGAGAGAGAGAGAGATGCGTCATGTGTTAATGTTGGCACTTTAAGTGATTCACATTAACGGAGTAGACGTACCAATGCGGATTCAGGTCAAATGTCTAAACAACTCAGGTGTCTTTTATAATTGTTTTTTTCCTCTTGAAAAGCAGCTTTGAGGCTGCTGAGTGTGCCTTCCTGGACCAGTAGATCACTGTCAGGGTGTGAGGATGGCCGGACACTCAATCACTTCAGTCAGTACAGACATGTCGAGAGACAGGGGTTTAAACTTAGTTTATGTGTGTGTGTGTGTGTGTGTGTGTGTGTGCATGGTATGTTACACATAAAAAGAAACAAGTTTGATTTAATTTTATTTTACACAAAAAACCCAAATTAACTATATTTTTCTGTCTGTGTTCTTGATTATTGTTTGACTCCATAAGCACAAATACTTACTCCTTTAAACCCCCCGCAGCACTGATACTGTACTAATCCTGCATTTCCGTTTTTATGCATAATATTGTAAGTATCAAAACTATTCAATGAAATGCTCACCTAAGTCAGAATTCCTGCAAAATTCCCACTTTGCAGACAGGAACACACCTGACATCAAAATGTTGGTGCACATAATGTCACTCCATTTGTACACCATAGTGCATTAAAATTCTTGATTCTGGTTGCTTACAGTAGAGGTTTTTCATTTCAAAAGCTGAACGCATGTTTATATAAATAAATACGAGAAGCATTTGAGTCAAACTGGTTCTTGTGAATCAAAGCATAAAACTGATTTACCCATTTAAAAACCCATTTACAGAAGACTTCAACCACAGTACGGTGATGAGTCTCTTAGCCGCAGTAGAACATTTAAATGGTGCAAACATTTTAAAGAAGGCCGTACGTCCGTGATTGACGATCCCAGCCGAGGTGGCTCGGAGCTCACTGCAGTCGTTCCCGTGAACGTTCACTGAGATCTTTGAAAATCTATGGATAACTTGTAGAAGAGATGCATCTGTACTGTGTGAACTGTACACACAATCATTCACCAACACCACTTGGACATTACAGTAACTCAGCTGGGAGTTATTGCCAGGTCCCCCGTACAGTCGTGACCTCCCTCCAAGCCATTTACACATGTTTGGCCCATTAAAGGAGTTCCTGGGAGGCCAAGCGTTTCAGTCATGAATCAGACGAGCAGTCCGATCATGGCTCTGGTGTTCAGAGAAAACTTTCTACTTTGATGGTATCTGGGTACTAGTGAAACACTGAGATAAGTGCATTAGTGTAGCAGGGAATTATATAAAGAAATAAAGGGAGTTTTTAACTCTTATAACTCTTGTATTCAGTGATATCTACATAATCAAAATCCCGGTTTGACTTGAACACCTATTATATAAATAAATATTAATATTAAATACCACTCATATGGTAACATTATCATATTTATAGTAACAACGTAGACAGGGATTTATACGAATGGCGAATATTAATCATAATTTTTAAAAGTATCTAATCATTGATCCAGTCATGATATGATGATGTTTATTATTCAATGCTTTGTAACAGTCATGTAAAGGTGCCTCATATTTTAATCACTTAATGTTTTTTACGAAATGATTGTCGTATAAGAGAAATAAATCATGTGTTAATATAATTAGTGTGATCTGTGCTATATATTATACTGTATAATGCTATAATATACTGTATAAAGGCAAATATGAAAATATTGAAACAAATACTGCTCATGGTTCCACAGTGATTATTGTACTTTTGCTTATGATGTTAAATTGCACTTTTGGCTGTAACTATTGAAAGTCATTTAGATTAGAAATCAAACATAACCGAATTTGAAATATTGAACATGAAATATTGGCCTTATGAAAACACTGGACTGTAGCGGGAGTAATGTTGTTGTTCTTGGGTTTCCTGGTGATAAAAAAAAAAAGACTCACATATAGTTAACATGTATGTGATTTAGTTTAGGTAAGAACATAATTCCCATCTTAATATGCTTATTCAACACAAAAATTACCCTTTAATTTGTATGATGTATTGGATTATATTCGGAGCTCTAATATCATATATATATTTATACAGTATGTTATAGAAATAGAAAAAGAAAAAAAAAACTAAACATACAGTTTTGCAATGTGTGGCTCGTTTCGTGAACGTTTTTCTGCTCTTGGTTTAATATTCCTGTCACTAATATGCAAATTGTGAGCGATTCCCTCGCCGCTCACTCGAGGTGTTGCTCTCGGGAGTACAGAGATTACACCATTAATGCTGCCACGCATTTTGAGTTCATATTTATCCGTCACTTTAGGCTGAATTCGCTGTATTTGCCAATTACGCAACAGGGGAAATAAGTTTATTTGACTCAAAGTAATTGAAATTGGCTATTGAGAGAGTCGCCGGAGTTGCCAGATATATGGCCTGGAAACGCAAAAGGTTAAGCTGCTTACATTTATACGGGCTTTTCCCGTGGATTACCGACTACACCGGGTAACCGTGTCACAGACAGTACAGTAATCTGTTTTTCTGAGGCTGTAAAGGCTGCAAATGTAAAACTGCACTGCTTCTGAAGATCGAGTCGGGCAGATAATGTCGTCAATGGGCCGTGGATTTTTGTGCTTTGGTATGCCTGAGGCATGGTGGTCCAGTGTGAGAAATCTCATCATCTCTTACTTACATGTTTGTGCATTATTATAAATGTGTGGGAAATGACTCAGCCTGAGGGCGTCTGTTCGAAAAAAGTCTCGAATTCCAACAGAATATGAGAGTCGATGCGCTAAGAAACATGCATCCTACAGTATGTCCTCGAAGTTAACCACAGTTTCCTTACAGTGGATCATGTAAACACATAAGAGTGTTAGTCAGAACCTGAGATTAGAGTTTGGTCCATTCTGGTCCAGACGTGACTGCGTCGCGTGGCACTGTAATGGACTGGAACGAAGACTATTTGCTGAACGAACTCTCACACAAGTGTTTTGGTGTTTAACTAAGGCCACTTTTTAGTTGGTCCTCATATCAAGACATTCAGGTGAAGACCATCCCAAGAACCTTATTCTGCAACTCAATTTCTGGAAAAACCTACTTCCTTGAGTTTTTCATGGGAAATTTTTATACAGGTTTTCTAAATATGACAAAAATGCTTGAAAATCACCAAAATAACAAATATGTTGTAGAATATATGTAATAGATATACCAATATTAATAACAATAAGGGCTGCTTGTTATTAATATTGGTATATCTATTACATATATTCTACAACATATTTGTTATTTTAGAATTAGAATAAAAAAGCACATTGTGATTATTTTGACATATATTGCGATTTAAACAGCAATATGTAACTGTTAAATGTACAGTACCATTTTGTATTCAAATGTATTTATTTTGGCTAACAGCCAATTACTGGACAAAGGATCTCATTAGGAGGTTATTTGCCAATATTTATTTATAACCGCAAAAATAGTAATAATTAAAAAAAATAATAATTATTGGCAAACTCTACATAAATTCCTAACTATGCGTATATTATCTGCAATAAATTGCAGCCTTTCGCGATTAAATACTTGCACTGGTCCATATCACGATTTAGATTTTTATTTATTTAGGTTAATAATATTTGAAAATAAAAAAATAAAAAAAACATAATAATATATAGAGGGTTCCTTCTGAGTTCTTAAATCCGATTGGTCGGTAGGTGTCGATTCAACATCAGCTCTGAAAGTAATTTTAGCTACAAGGTTTATCTCAATGCGTTTCTATAGTAACATTTATGAATGTGAACGCAGTAACAACTTTAGCCTGTGTCAGGCTGACAATTTTTCTATAATAGCACTTTCTCAAGTGTTTAATTCTGTTTATAATAACCTCAGATCAGAGGACACAAAGTATACAAATCCAATATTTGAGTAAAAGATTCCCTAGGGTAAATATACTCAAGTACATGTACTGTAGAAGTCCTCAATTTACTGCACACTGGTAGGTTTCTCACCTGGCGTGTGGAAGGCCAGGGTTCAATTCTCACCCAGTGACCAAACTCCAGCCACTGGATGCAGTGCCAGGCCCAAGCCTGCGTAAAAATGGGAGGGTAGCTTCCGGAAGGGCTCGTGTGCCTCTGAGTGGCGCAGTGGTGAAGTGCTCGCCCTATCATCCGGAGATCGCTGGTTCGATTCCCGGGTAACGCTGTAACCTCTCGCAGCCAGAGATTGGCCGAGCTCTCTCACAGGGGAGGGATGAGAGGTACTAGTGTTAATGCTCCCCCATTAATCATGGCTCTACAGCCAATCAGGGGCGTCTGTGAGCTCACGCAAGCGAAAGGAGCGGTGTGAGCGTGAGCGAGCAGTTCAAAAAGATGCGGTCGGCTGACGTCACATGGTTCGGAGGGAAAACCCGTGATAGTCTTCGGCCCTCCCGACTGAGGTGTAGTAGTGTGGGAGCCCCCTAGTGACGGGGAGGAATTGGACACGACTAAATTAGGGAGAAAATCTGGAAAAAAAGAATTTGAAAAAAGTACAGGGCTTGTATTAGCACAGCCTTTTTCATAGTAAAAAAATTAAAATCTCTCTCTTTGCTTCCTGATTATGGATGTGTTGTTCTGCTTCTGATTTCAAACACCTATTGCGTTATTAGGCGTGTCTCGAAGGAAAGGCACATCACGCAATTAGGCTCAATAGTCAGCAGGTGGTGAAATTCTCATTTCAAATACTACACACCACTATCATTATGTAATGCAACAGCATGCAGAAATGTAGGTAAGTAGAGGTAGATGTATTTGCTGTAGTATGTAGTGGAGTGAAAGTAAGACGTATCGTCTACCAAAACTACTCAAGCAAAGTACAGATATGTGAAATATATACTTAAGTACAGTAACACAGTTACCTCCAACCTCTGCCTCGACAGCTTTTTCTAGACCTGCAGTGATGCTGGTGCAGGACAATCACTAGTCGACTGATGGGATTACCGTTTGTTGTTCCATGGGAGGACAATCGGAAACAGTTATCGATAAGACCATAAGTACTGTAAGAAAGCAATCCAGATGGCGATAGTCCGAACCGCGGGGTTTGGTCTTTACGCCAAACGGATTATACCTTCCCAGAGGACGTGTGCAATATCTGGCGTATGGTCTCCTGTTTCATTTCATACATCTCTAGAAAACTCACATACTCAGCATCCAGACTACAAAGCAGAGCAATTTGCCGAAGCAGCGTTTTCCCACATCCGTAGTGGTGGACATATGGCTTAAAGGTGAAATGCAAGATATACCACTAGTGTGCATTACTACTCATAAGAGTAGATGATCAGTCTCGAATCGCAGTCTCAAGGGAGGAGAAACTCCAACACACATGCACTCTTCCGCAGCTGCGCAGTAGATGATCTCTAGTAAGACCCATGTCCTAAGGTCTGAAGGTGTTGCTGTAGCAACTGTTGCCGAAATCTTTGGTCCGGATGAAGGCGGAATCAATTTCATAAACGTATTAACGGTTCCAAAAATGATCGGTGTCAGTGTTTCAGGGAGTCACTGAAGCTTTTTAAATCATGGTCAGTGGGGGGGATAATGAAGCACTGATCATTAAACCTGTCTGGGTTTGCTGTTATTTAGTATGTTTTTTTTTTTTGGTTAATAAAGAATAAAACACTCAGCGGTGTGCTGTTGTGGGAAAATAATCAATAATGCCTCACCAGTGAAGCAACTGTTTTATTCATCTACAGCAATTTGCTGCAATTTGCTTTTTAAAAAAGGATGACACATAATAGATTTACCCTTTTATAGTTACACTTAATATTGTGAAATGTCCATAAAATAGTCATCACTTACATTAAAGCAGCTTTGAATATACATTCTCTCACCTGAAACAAACCAAATTAATAAGTTAATATATGATCCTATCAGAAAACGTCACATTATTAAAGTTATAAAGTTATAAAGTTTTTCTTGTTTAAATACAGTAAGTTCCCGACTTACGAACATTCAAGTTACGAATTTCCAGAGACAAACAGACCGCGGATTTCCAAACATTCGAAGATGCGAAAAATTTCCAGA
Organism: Clarias laeviceps; assembly: GCA_030014305.1. NCBI lineage: Eukaryota > Metazoa > Chordata > Actinopteri > Siluriformes > Clariidae > Clarias > Clarias laeviceps. The sequence goes on from JAQMYJ010000037.1 coordinate 33,508,312, forward strand.
AGTAGATTCATGTGTGTTGTACAAAAAATAGACACTGCAATGCACCAGTTACCAATATTTACAATTAATTTGTAAACAATATTTTTAGTATATTTGGTATATTGTATGAGTGTGTGTTTGTCTGGGGGAGGGGGATGTGCGGGAGAAATGAGTCGGCCTCATTGGTTTCAGTGAATCAGTCCGGGACGATGATAGAAAATAATCGTAATTTCGGAAAATCATCAACGAGACAGAGTTCATAGTCCAATGAAAATGAAGTCTGAGACAAAATAGCATCCGTTCAAGCCGCCAGTAAACATCATGTAGTGTTGTCCTCCTCCCAACGTCTTACATTTTAAATGAGGGCAGCTGACCCCGCTACGTTCCCCTTGCGATTTAAAGGCGAAGTCTCACCAGAGTATAATGCGGAACCAAAACACCAGACCTGTGTGTTTGTTGTTGTTGTTTTTTTTTGTTTTACATTGTATATTTGTGTCAAAGGTGTATAAGACTTACGAACAAATCTGATTTACGAACATGCTCCCGGAATGTTCTTAAATCAGGGACTTACAGTAATATTTTCATCTTAGATTATGTGAAAGTTCATCATATATAGTGCTGCACAAAATTCTTGAGCCGCCAGAAATTACTTCATATTAAATTTAATTAAATGACGTAGATTAAATGAAAGAAATGGGTAAAACAGTTCTTGGAAAGTGCCTAAAGATACAATTTAAAAATTGGTTGTTTATGTAACATCCTCAGCAGTGACCTCATTTCCCCTCTCGTCTGTTCCAACCACTCAGCATTCAGCATCACCAGTATACTAATCACTGGCCTGATCATCTCTCATCATCTGCACCTGTATCTCACTGGTTCATGCCTTAAGTTAGATGTTTTTTTTTTCATTCTCGAATAATTCATAGGTCACTGTGTAGCTTAACAAACAAAAAATGTTACTTACAAAATGCAGGAACAGGACTGAATACGAGAGCCAAAAAGTCCTTCAGGAAGCCTGAAGACCTTTTGCTCAAGACTGCATTAAAAATACAAGAAAGTCTGGCTCTTTGGAAGTAAAGGATAATAATACACATGCACATTTAAATTATTTGTTAAAAATGTTTGAAATTTCTATATTACATCTTTTGATTCACCTCATTTCTGGCTTATTGTCAAGATCTGATCTCATGTCCCATACTACATACTCACACACATACACTCAAATTCACAATGCGGAACACTAACCATACCGGTGCCAGCTATTGTTCTCAGAGTTTGAATAGAGGAGGGTGTAGTGCACCGTTGGTCAGGGATTTATTCCAACATGCCCTTGACTGGAGTCGGATTCGCGCAGCCGTTTGGCAGCGCCTCGCCATGATTGGTTTCATTTGGTGATTACGGAGAGCAACCCATTTCCCAATTCTCCTGAGAGGGTCTTTTTTTATTTTCTTGTGCACTGTGATCCTATAACATGGGAAGTCTTTTCTCTCTCTAAAAGGTTTCCTGTTCATTGATCAAGGCTTTCACTGTGAATACCTGCATGTATGTGTTATGCGTTCATTTCTGCTCACACTCTACGGTACATTGATCACTTCCTCCCAGTACAACACAATGACGTATTCATAAAAACATGAAAAAGTGATGCGTGCTATCATTATGAATTATTGATACAGCACTTAGTATACAGTGGTCAATAGATCAGTGAGTCTAATTGTCTGCGCTTCACAGGGTTGCCAGATTCGTAATTTGACTTCCTGTTATAGTGTTTATTTTTTTAATCCGCTTATTTTTTTATCCATTTGGATTAAATGTGATTTAAGTTATGCTGGATAATTTCGAATATAAAAAGTAACTATATGATGTACTATGCATGCATGTGAACTATGGTTATTATGATAAACATGGAATATGTGTTAATCATAACAATATATATAAAACATCTTTTTTGGGAATGTGATGTCATAAAAAATAATCAATGATAAGGTGATTTGGGTGGCACTATGAGTGTCTAGCACCGTGGCCTCGCACTTGCATCCTCGAGACTTGCAGCTCGAGTCCCACCTCTGGTCTGTGTGTGGAATTTTCATGTTCCCCCTGTGCTTACTGGGTTTCCTTGGAGTAGACTAATTGGCATTTCCAAATCCCCTTTGTGGGTGAGTGTGTGAGTGCTGTGTGCACTGTGATGGATTGGCATTCCGTGCATGGTGCCCCGAGTCCCCTGACCCTGAACAGAATAAACAGTATAGGGAATGATTGAGAGAGTGTGTGAGGGTGATATGATGCTGCCTAACGTGTTTTGGTTCCTGTTATTCCACAACCTTTTTTTTTAATTTATATAGATAATAAAATTATGTTGTAATATGAATTTTTAAAGCGATTATGAGGGAGGTGGGGGTCAATCTGTGGCAGGAGGGATATTTTAGTGCATAACACTGGGCTCTCGGTTCAGGTATTTTACGCTCCCTCACCACGGTCTGCAGCGGATATGTTTGCTGTAAGAACCCGTGTTTCATCTTATACTTGCGCTTCACTTCACTGCTTTTTATTAAACGCCACGGTTTTGGAACATACAGTATGAGACAACCTGGCTTTAAACTTCCAGCAGGAAGAAGAAAACATACATTGAGCTTTCCATGTATCTTATCACTATGAAAAAGGTTCAGTTTTCATAGTATATCTACCTTTTTTTGGAGTATGCCATGCTGTGCCGCGCTTTCGTTTGTGTTTCGTAAGGATTTTGGCGGCTTGGAGGTGCATAACCATCGTTTCCGTATCTTCCGCATACATTCCGGTAAATTATCACGTTGATTGGCTCTGTTGAGTGATGCATATAGCCTAAAGATGCAAAAGGCGCTAAATTAGGGGGAAAAAAACATGACATAATCTGGAACATAACTGCTCATAACTTCACTTCTACTCAACATTTTGATTTCATTTATGGTGCAGTTTTAACTTCAGGCAAATACCTAAAAAAGTTTCATAAAATTCTGTCCAGCCAGTTTTGCCTGGTGCCATGACAAAATCAGTCAGACAGACATACAGACATACAGACAGACAGACAGAAAATTTTCTGAAACTGGTTTTAGTTCCTTCAACATATGAAACGGTAAAATTCCATTAAAAGAGCGAGTTCTGACCAATGTACAGACGAAACCTTTTTTAAATTTTTATTTATATAGTATTAACACTGTAGAACATATGAAACAGGTTAGTTCACACCTATAAACAGACGTTTTTCCGTCATCCTCTTTCACTTTCTTGCCCTTAGAGTTAGTAATAATGTGTCGCGTTAGCTCGAGAAACAAGGAAGTCCTTTGTCTTGGAAGATTTCTTTCCCTGTAGCAGGAAGTTGTTGGACAGAGGAGACTATTACATAAGGTGAACAATGGAGACTCAATGGAGTTGAACAATTTTGAAAAAAACATCTATTTTTTAAACCATCACCATATATTGCAAGCTGGTTCTGGTGCAAGCTGGAACCAGTGCATTCATATAAACCTGTGGCAGCCAGATGTCAGAGCTGCCTTGATAGAAAATTAATCAAGAAAATTAATACAAGACCATTTTCCGATGTCGATCTTCAGGATTGGACACCTTAATGCATAAAGAGCACTTGTGGCCAATTTCTACACCTGCTCTAGATGCGATGTGTGCTAGCAGCAGTGGAGGATGGGGAACAGGAGCGTCTAGTATGTGTAATTGAATAAATTTCCTCACCTTGTTCTTTGCTGTTAGACCCATTAGTGGATCTGCTAGGCCTCCAGGCTTTGCAGAGAAGTAGGTGTGAATTTCCTGACATAACTCCTGTCTAACACGATTTAAACCCTGAGCGGCAAACATATCGCTTCGTAAGTCACAGAAATATGTGCCGTTAGTAAACAGGAAATGGAAATTAGTAGAAGGTTAATGAATTGGTTGAATTTTTTCAGGTCAGCCTCATGAGTAAGACTGGCTCAGTACATCACTAGTATAACAGGGTATGTGTGTGTTTAATCCAATTCTATTGTGTATAACATTGTGAGGTGTTCCCCACCTTCAGATTTAAATATCTATTATGTTAAAACTAGAGAGAGTAAGAGCGGTTTCTGCAGTCCCTCAGTATGTCATGTTAGCTCCTTTGGCAGCCGCTGCTACTCGGTTTATCTGACACGGAGCCAGTGACCCAATGAAAATGCAGTTGTTGGATGTGCTCCCGTTCCTACAAAAGGTCCTGATGAAGTTGCTGGCTGTTAAAACTCGCAGGCTCATACCGTCCGAAGCATCCAACTAGTGATCTGCGGGGTTTAAGCTCACAACTGGTGTTCACGAAAAGCTAAAAGGGATCAATTTTGGAGATTAAAAAAAAATGGTATTAAGTATTGTCAGGAGCAGTGGTTTTCAAAATGGGCCGCTCAAAAACAAGCAGAGCTGTAACTGATGTTAGTTTAATGTGATCTGACTTTGTGTTGGTAGAAATTTGTACCAAATGCTATTGTAAACATTTAAATAGTGAAGCTAATATGTGAGATGCGTTTGCGTCCATGCATTTGCGTAATCAACCAGCATGTTGTGAGCGTGATTGTTAGCATGCTTGCCTATATACTACATGTGTTACCAGAGGATTCCAGTAGGCGGCACACTGAAGTTAAGATCAGCATCTATTCATCACATATATACTACTGCGCGGTAAAATTCTTTATTCTTCGCATATCCCGGCTTTTGTTTGTACGGTGGGGTCAGAGCGAAGGTCAGCCATTATACGGTGGAGCAAAATGGCAAAGCTGGGGCTCGAACTGCTGACGTTCCAATCAGTCACTTAAAGCATTAACACATTGAGCCACCATTGGCCCACACTGTGCCAGCACTGCCCCTTAAATTTAATCAGTTTTGGATAAAATAAACAAACATCATACTCGACGGGCTTAGTTTTCATGTCTACATTTAAAAACTCCCACAAAAATGTTTTGACCTGCATGTTTGTCTCCATTTGTCTTATTTTTGACGTCCCTGCTGACTACACTGCCCCTACAGTTTACATGTATATTGCACCATGTTGGCTGTCACGTTCATTTCCGAGGACGTGCACAAGCTACACACGCCTATTTCAAAGCGAGTATACTTCCACTCTAAGGTTGTTCTTCATCTGTAAAAATGTATAAAACCCTTGTCCAGAGGACACCCGTGTGCGTAAAACCGAATCATGAATACGAAATGGCTGCTCCCGGCAGTTCAACTGTGCATTCAAGGTCATGTGTTAGATATATTTAATAACAACAAGCCTTAAAAAGGTAGCATGTCGATTTATTTTAATTTTATTTCTTACATTACTTTGTGCATTGGGTTTATATTTATGATCCTATTGCGCAGCCTCTGCTGCATCAGCCATTCGTTCGTTCAGCCTTGTATTATTATATACATTTCCCAGCCACTTTATTAGGAACAACAATGCCCCTGTCCTTTCATATAATTATCTGTAGAAACAATGTAGAAATATCATTTGGTCTTTTGTCCAGTCTTCAACTGTACAGATTTACATGAGTCAGTGCCTACTCAGATTTCTTGGCTGACAGAACTGCAACCTGTTGTAACGCGGCTGCCTCAAGGTTAGATAGGTTATGCTTTATGAGATGCTTTTAATGTGGATAATACAGTATGTATGCTCATTTCTATAGATCTGACTCACAACGACCAAGCCCAGTCACTAAGATCTTTTTCTTCCCATTTCTGATGTGTAATGAGAACATTAACCATTGTTCTTGATCCACATCTTTGTGGTGTTATGTGTTGTGCTGCTGCGACATAATTGCTTGATACAGGTTTATGAATAGGTTTTAAGAATGAAACTTATAGCTGGGAGCTTTTAGCCTAGTAGACATATTTTTTTCTGAGTACAGCCTCAGATTTTTGATGGTTATTTGAAACCTCGAACTACAGATCCATAGTTACACCACGGTACAGTCTGGTGTAAATCGATAAGTCTGGGCGTAGTGGAGCAGTGCTGGCACTTGATATGCGCACACTATTTGTTTCAAGTCATTTTCCAAAAGGTCACCTCAACAGACAAAAATACATTTTGTGATCTTTTATATGATGAGCCTTTGAGTTAGATGGCTTAAAAAAATCTAAGGCATGAACCAGTGAGAAACAGGTGTAGTATACTGGTGATGCTAAATGCTGAGTGGTTAAACCAGACAAGAGGAGAAATGAGGTTGCTGCTGAGGTTTTTACATAAACAACCCACTTTAGGCACTTCGTAGCCTGCCACAGTACAACGTTAATTTGCATTTCTTTCTGTAGCCTTAAGAAAACCACCTTATCTGTGAGGCTAATCGGGAAATAAGGCTTCAGTTTGCTAGGGAGCATAAAGAAAGGACCGTGGAGCATTGGAAAAAGGTCATGTGGTGTGATGAGTGCATCAGTGTAGGAAGAGAGGTGGATAAAGTGATGCACCCATCATTCCGTACAAGCCTGTGGGGGCAGCGTTATGATCTGGGGTTGCTTCTGTTGGTTAGCTCTAGGCTCAGCAATGCCCAAAAATTCAGGTTTTTCCATGAATAGATTTTTTTCTTCCCTGATGTCACAGCCATATTACAGGATGACAATGCCAGGATTCATCAGGCACAAGTTGTGAAACAGTGGTTCAGGGAGCATGAGACATCATTGAGAATCTTTGAGACTTACAACCCCATTGAGAATCTTTGGGATGTGCTGGAGACGACTTTTTACGCAGCAGTCCGACTCTCCTATCATCAATAATTAAAATGATCCTGGACAGAAAATTTATTTTGTAACTATGCATAAGCTGATCAAAATGATGTACTGGATCAAGTGCTATTTTATAATTTGGGAAGACTTATTGTTACACTAACCCAAATATGCACTGATTAATGTGATCATTCCAATCATCATAGACTTCTGTTAGACTATTAGTTCAATACTTATTCAGAAGAAGCACAGGGAAATTATTTTTTTTGCATGCTGTTAGAAGGCTTAAGAGAGAACACAGGCATGAAAAAGCCCCCCTAGAGCAGAAGGGGTTAACTGACCTTGCTTAAGCTTCCTTGAACCCGCAACCTTCTGATCAGTAACCATTGATCCATTACTGCACCATTTCATGTAGAGTGAAGCCTCAGATTGCGAGTAACGCCGTTTGCGAGTGTTCCGCAAGACGAGCAAAGATTTTTAATAAATTTTGACTTGAAAAACGAGCAAGTCTTGGTTTACG
>JAQMYJ010000037.1:33515594-33545377 GCA_030014305.1 Clarias laeviceps
GGTAATCGTCTCCCCTGCTGGGTCTTAGTGCTCGTCTCTTACTGGTATAATCAACATCCGTGCACGCGTGTACTGTTATACACTGTTAACACTGTGGCCACGTGTGTGTGTGTAAAACATCTTTTATTTTGTGTTTGTAAGCGTGTGTGTACAGCGCACGTGTACTGTTTCTTATAACACACGTGTGTGCGCGTGTGTAAAGCAAAAGAAAGTCTCATTAGATGGTTAAAGATCCATTTTCTCCCTCCATTTCACACAAACACACACACACTCTCACCTTTACACCCCGCCCCCACCACCCCCTCTCGGCTTCAGACACACACACACACACACACACACACACACTATTAGCGATGTTCCTTGCTAATTTTCCAGACAAAACAGTCTTTCCGTTAATGTGTGAGTGTGTGTGTGTGTGTATATGTGCATTTGTGTGAAATTCAAATAAGAGAGGAGAAAGGTTTACTGTGTAAGATGAGAAGGTGGAGGCTGATTCCTCCTCTTACTTCACACACACACACACACACACACACAAACACACACACACACGTGCATAAACGGAAACTGCGTGCATAAACGGAAACACTTATCTGTCAGGATTTATTTTTACTTTTTTTAAAGGTAAAGTGCAGGTTAATTTGTTTTATTTGTTCTTTTTGTTATATTTTATATTAATTATTTTTATGTATTTATTTCTTTGGGCTGTGGAACAAAAAATTTGATTTACGAGTGTTTTGGAATACGAGCCCTAATTATACGAGAATTAATTATGCTCGTAATCCAAGGTTCTTTGCAAAGAAATCTCCTTCTTTTTTCAGGCTTAAATGTGAGGGCTAGAGTTTAAAAAGTGTTTTTGAAAAAGAAATTTTGAATAGATTTCTACTCTGAGAAAAATCTGGGAATCTTGTAATCATGAATCACATGCAGGTGATTTGCATAGTCTGCAGAACACCCAAAGAATTAGCTGATTATTATTATTATTATTATTATTTTTGATGTTCTTTAATGAAACCCTTTTCAAATTTGATGGACCAACAAAATGATTTATCTGTACGCTGAAATAGTTTATTCGTGAGGTATAATTATGTGCACTTGGATTTATAGTGACATATTACTACTTAATGAAAAATCTTGATTGTCCTTTGTCTTACTAAATGTGAACGCTTGTCTGCTTTTCATTAGCGGTATTTAAAACATATGTTTTGCAATCGTGAAAGTGCCCTGAGGAATTAGAGAGAGATGGTGAGCGGAGGGAAATGCAGGAGATAGCACATGTTTGCATGTAGAGATATTGTGTGTGACACGGTGATAAATCACCACGCCTGTGTGTAAAATACTCTTTGGTGTCCCGTAGGATCAGCGGAAAGCAGCTGTTTTTCAGTACATTTAACATGTCATGTTCAGGAACAGCCTCCTTCATTCAGATTAAATAGTTTATGCAGTCTGCAATGGAGCAACGAAGGGAAGCCCAGAGTGGACAAGGAGAGAGAGAGAAAGAGAGCGATGGATGTGATTTTTGTGTGTATGTATTTGAGAGTGTGTGTGTATTTAGACTACATGTCAGCATATTTACAGTCTGGGTGCGTCTAGCTTTATCTTCATGTGAATGCATGCATGTCAGCAATATGTGTGTGTGTGTGTGTGTGTGTGTGTGTGTGTCCAGATGTGACTGGTCAGAATAATATACACTAAAGATCTGGCATAGGACTAAGTCTGCCAGCAAAAAGCATTAAGGAAATTTCTTAATGTCCAAAGATTGCCAGCATTTTGTCATTAAAGGTTTATAGTAGGTATGGTTGCCAGATTGGTATTTTAGTTTCCAGGCCTCCGTTGTTCCAGAGTCTAATCAAGGGCTTGGAAAAAAAAAAAGAAAGAAAGAAATTATTATATATCATTTTATTCTTGGATCCACAACAACGACAACGATGTCAGACCAGCAGGGTCATTTTGTTTTAAAATGCACTGCTTTACACTGCATGTTTTTAATCGTGTAGGAGTAATTTAATAAGGCTGTGTGAATGATCATGGTATGAATAATACTGTCTAAGTGTAACTGTCCTTTTTTCTTCTTTCTTTCTTCCTCTCACATCTCCGTCTCTCAGTTCCGTCACTTTCAGCCGGCTCTCTGAGGAACGACGGTGTGAAAGCTGCAGATGTTCTGACGGTTCTGAGGGAAAAGGTCGCCTTTGTCTCAGGTCAGCGTATTCACATTATGCAGCATGAGAGTATTAAAGAGTATTAATTAAGGAATTATGACAAGAAAAAGGAATCGTTCACCGAGATTTGATCACGTAGCTGAACCGGGTGTTTTAATGCTTCTTTGCCTAAATCCCCGGGCTTTCTTTCAGGAGGCAGAGATAAGAGAGGAGGACCCATCCTGACCTTCCCTGCCCGCAGCAACCACGACCGAATAAAGCAAGAGGACCTGCGCAGACTCGTCACCTACCTCTCCACCGTGCCCAGGTGCTCCGAGCGCTGTTCACATTTATCTCTGCCATGCTCGTGATCCGTTAGCATGCGCTGCGTTTCGGAAACAGTGTAAACCAGCAGGTGCTCTAGTGGGATGGTGCGAAATGGATACAAAAATGAATAAATGCATATTTGAGGATGTGGAGATCAGCCACTGATCTGAGCAGATGGTGTGTCACTGCAGCTGTCATGGATGTTATTTATGTCTTGTGTCAGGAGGCCAAGCAGAAAAAAAAGAAGAAAAAAAAACATTGTCATGCTTAACCTGATCTTCAGTAGTGTCCATGTACAGTAGTGTCCGTCCATTTTATAAGAGTTTTTAGAAATAGTTATTGCTATTAAATATATTACTTAATACTTATAATACTTCAGCACTGTTATTTCTGCTGTGAAAATATGAACCAATCCCAGTAAATCTTTTTTTTTTTTTTTGATTTTCTGATTAATATCTGTTGGTGCAGGTGTTTACATTGAGCAAGTAGCTTATTAGAAGCTTTGTTTTCATTTATGGTGCAATTAAACTTTGGGCAGATATCTAAGTACTGAAAAAGTTTCAATAACTTCTGTCCAGCCGTCGATTTAAGACCTGCCCACAGTTTGACATATACGCTGTCAAAACTTGAGGTTTATAATTTGGCACAGAACTGCTTATAACTTCATTTCTACTCAACATTTTGATTTGATTTAGGGTGCAGGTTTAACTTCATGCAAATACCCAAAGACTGGCAGTTTTATTAAACTCTGTCCAGCCAATTTTGTGTGATGCTGTGACAAAATCTGTCTGGACAAACAGACATACTGTACCTACAGTACAGACATACAGACATACATACAGTACCTACAGACATACCTACAGACATACATACAGTACATACAGACAGACAGACAGACGTACAGACAGAACATTTTCTGAGACTGGTTCCAGGTGAAACGTAAAGATCATTGAAAGAGCGAGTTCTGAGCAACGTAGACAAAAGCTTTCTTTTATTTATAGAAGAAATTCCAAGTCTCGTTTCATCTCTACTTCAAGACAGACTATATTCCTTTAGTATTCCAAATCTGTTCACTCTGCTCTAAAACAGCTTTCAAAGCATCACATTTGATCTTTGTATCAATGCTATTACATTTCAGCTTATAGATGGCTAACAAGCTCTGCTAATTCATACTCCTTTCGTTGGTACTTCTGTAATTTGTAATTATCATTGAACATGTTGAAATATTTCAGTATAGACATATGTAATGTGTTTCAGGGTGTTTAAGAGCTACGGTGGGTCAACTTGCTAACTAGCTGTTCCATATTTCCTTTTTTCCTAGCTAGGAAAATGCTAGACAGCTAGCTCGTACTAAACAAGAAAAAGAAGCTGTGGGAATATTCTTAGCTGCTATAACAGGTGGAAAACCAGACACGAAAGCTGAACATAACATCTTTAACTACATATTGACCTTGTTAGATGTTGAGAGATTGCTAACCCTCTCTGCTAATTAGCACCAGAAGCACCTAAAACATCAGTAAAGACATATTTAATGGGCTTCAGGGTGTTTTCTTTAAGAGCTAAGGCAGGTCAATTTGCTAAATAGTTATATTTTCTCCAGTTATTGAAATTAATTAGTTAGCTTGTACTAAATATGAAAAAGAAGCTGTGGGAAAACGTCTAGCTGTTATACTGTAACAGATATGGAAAAAGTGTTGAATTGACAATGCTAGATGCTATTTGAGACTAGCTAACTTTACCTATCTAAGACAATAATGCACTTAACAAGAAGCCAAATAAATTAGCTACAGTTCCTTTTAAAAATCAAGACACTAAGCTTGACACAGAAGCTAATTCTGTTCTATTGAAAAATAACAATAGTGTTAATAGTAAGTATAGTGTGGTAAGATGCAGGTGATTTTTGTCATGGCTAGGGAAATATACAAGGGACGTTCAAGGAAAACCGGGAGTTGTAATAGAATTTCTGGTGAATGAAGGCGTAAAACCGATTGACATTTACAGCAGACTTCAAGCACTGTACGTGATGAGCCTCATGAATGTTGCAAACGTTTTAAAGAATGCCGTACATCCGTGAATGGCTTAGAGCCCACTGCAGTCATTCCCGTGCATACGCCTGATCCTTGAAAATCGATGAAGAACGTTTTGCCAACTTTCAGAAGAGACTCATCTGTCTTTGGGGACTGTAGACACAATGATTCACCAACTGGAACGTCACTGTGAGTTATTGCCACATACCCCGTACAGGCCTGACCTTGCCTCATGGCATTTCCACATGTTTGGACCATTAAAGGAGTTCCTGGGAGGCCAGTGTTTCAGACATGAAGCAGGCAGTCTGATCATGGCGCCGGTGACCTGTGAAATTTTTCTGCTTTAATGCTATCCAAGCACTAGTGAAATGTTTCTGCACAGTCAAATGTCGTGGTTTTACATAAACAAACTTTGTACTGTATTTTATTATGAAGAGTTTAGTCAGGTGGTCCCTGCAATTTTGCATGTCTATGCTGTGTGTTAATGTGAGGGTGGGGTACTATCCAGGGTGTATTCCAGCCTTGTGGATAGTGTTTCCAGCGTAGGCACACAACACTATTCTGGTATCTGGGTAGAAAATGAAAAGTGAAGAGGCAAGGCTTTAACGTGTTGTTTTTACCAGAAAAAATCACAGTTTACCAGAAAAAATCGTAAACACTGGTAACAGCTCAGGATTCACAACGCTACCTTTTATAAACATGATATTCAGTGTGTTTGGGCTTTTTTGGCACTGCACAGGCACAAGGTGGCTTTATTGTCATCTGCAAAATCACACTCAGTCTACATTTACAGCATGCAGTGTGAGAAAACAGAAAGAACGTGACTTGTTATTGAAATGTGAGTTACACAGTCAACAATGTATCAGCAGACTTTTATGTTTAAACTCTGCGTGTTGGCTACATTAAGTTTTATTGGTTTTATTTGTACAAGCTTTATGAATGTTTTCTGGTATTTTAATGACTCTCTGTCTATCTGTCTCTCTCTTTCTATCTCTGTTTAGTGAGGATGTTAGCAAGCGTGGCTTTACTGTAATCATTGATATGCGTGGCTCTAAGTGGGACCTGATTAAGCCGCTGCTAAAGACGTTGCAGGAAGCCTTCCCGGCTGAGATCTGCGTGGCCCTAATTATCAAACCAGACAACTTCTGGCAGAAGCAAAAGACCAACTTCGGCAGTGCTAAATTCACGTTCGAGGTTTGTAACTGCATGTTCTAACCCGGTACTTATCTCTCACATACAGTGTAATGGGTTGTTTTTCTTGGTTATACGCAGTTACATTAATAGAGGCTTTCTAACCTTTCTGTAAATTATCATTATAAAATTTGATAAACATCTCAGAGATTTCATATGCATGAGAACAAAGTTGTCAGAGAGAGCAGACAGCATAACTGCTCAACCTTGAGAGATATAGACAGTGGTAGATGTGGTAGTGGTTCAGCACATGTGAGTTGTGAAGGTTGTGAGTTCAAATACCAGGACTTCCAGAAGGTCACTTTGAGTCAGCTTCTACAGTAGGAACCTATTAGGAGCTTCAGGAGATCACAGATTACCTGCATTTGATTACTGATTATTACACTAACTAGCTTAGGTTCCTTGGTGGAACAAGGTCGCTACCTGTCAGAAGCTTATCGTTACAGTATGTTTGGATTTTATTCTACATCACAGTCAAAAATTATGTCCACGCCCAAATTTCCAGTCATCAGTAAGCTTATTTCAGTTTTGTAAAGCTTGCTAAACAGTATTAGAATTCTGAGATGTTTCATGATTACACCTGGGTTGTTGTAATTACGTCCTAACCTCTCTTGTTTATCGCAGACGAGCATGGTGTCCGTGGAGGGCTTGACCAAACTGGTGGACCCATCCCAGCTGACAGGTGATCTGGACGGCACGCTGGAGTACGACCATGTCGAGTGGACGGAGTTACGTGTCTCGCTAGAGGAGTTCACGTGTGGAGCGCTGCACCTTCTCTCGCATTTGGAGGAGCTTCAGGAGACACTTTCACGCCAGGAGATGGCTGCAGACGCAGAGGAGGCACGCAGGCTGCTAGAGGAGCATGCGCGCCTGAGAAAGAGTGCTACCAAGGCACCCGTGGATGAACTGGAGCAAGAGGGACAACGTCTCCTCCAAAAAATCAGGGACGGCGGAGACGGACGATTGTCCGGAGGGCCTGATTTTCAGAGCCTTGTTCCTAGAGTCTCCGCCCTGCTGGACAAACTGCTAGCTGCACGCCAGCACCTGTTACAGGCCTGGCACAAACGAAAACAGCAGTTGGACCAGTGTTTCCAGCTCCGATTGTACGAGCAGGATGCTGAAAAGGTGATGGAAAAAACAGATTAAGATTGATTTGTTGATGCAGTTGAATATATTTACTTTGAGAATAGAGCAACTTATTTTATTTTTAGGATAACAAGACCAATTTGACAAAATTATGTCTTTTACTGTACAATTACTGCACAATCAAGGGTGAGCAATATTACAGATTTTTGTCAGCTTTACGCTAGTTTTCTTGATACTCTTTTATGGATTTTTTAAAGGGATGCCTATGGAGGTTCAGTTAGCTTTTAATACTAAGAATAGTCACTTACTTATTCACTCATTCATCGTCGATACTGCTTTAGTCTGTATAGGGGGGCCTGGAGCCTATCGCAGGAGACTTAGGGCACAAGGCAGGGCACATCATGGACAGGTTGCCAATCCAATGCAGAACACACACACACACACACACACACACATGCTAGGGGCAGTTTGGGAACGGCAATTAGCCTCATCTGCAGAAGGAAACCGGAGCACCCGGAGGAAACCCGTCAAGCACAGGGAGAACTCCATGCACACACTCATGCACACAGACCCAAATCAAGGGAATCGAACCCGGGTCTTAGAGGTGCAAGGCGACAGTGCTAACCACTAAGCCAAAATGTTGCCCCATGCTAAGAATAATTATAGTGAAATTATGGCTGAATTGTGTCTTTTATTAATCAATTTAGAACCACATCAGAGTGAAATGTTAACATTCTTAATGTTTTTGTCTGATTTTCTTTATTGTACTGCCTTTGCAATGTCTGCGTGTGGAAGATTTAGCTTCTGTATGCTAGCTTGCTAAGTGTTCAGCATACTAATAATACAGTATTTTCTGATTGCTTAGCAACTGTGTTTCCACAGATATAAACTCTGAAACAAGCTGTGAATGTATTGTGTGCTTGACTTGCTAGTTGACTACCTGAATGAATTAGCCTTATTAGTATTATACTTCTATTTTATATAGTCCCGCAGTTCAAACTGTCAAGCATGTCGTGTGTCAAGGTATGATTAAATCCGGGTGATGTAACTGCCATCTATCTAACATCTCTGTTTCTGTGTACATAGTAGAGTCATAAAGGCTTAATGTAATGATGCAAACTAGCCATGAGACAGTAATTGGGTGAATATGAATTTTAAACAGAACGATGATTTGTTGCTCTGGAACACTGTTGCTCACTGTAAAGTTCAGTTAAGGATTTAAAGTGGGAGTCAATTCCAAATGCTAAATCAGGAAAATAATGAATTGAGGAATGTTGAAGTCTGTCTATATATTCCTAACAGTGAAGTTCCTCCGCTTCGCTCTCCCAGGAGGTCGGTTTTCATGCGTGAGATCGTGTTCCGTTTAAACCCAAACTGAGCAGGAGTTTCACACAAGCCCAGTCCTGCCGGCACGGTCCATCTGTGCGCCGATATTGCCAGAACACCGCTGACATCCAGCCTGAGAGAATAAATGAGAAAGAATTAGTGTGAGAGAACTCAATTGAGTATCGAGAGCGCGATAGGGATGCACAGTTGAGACCACCTTTGTTGAAGATCTATAAGATAAACATTTCGTTTTTTTTTATTTATCACTCCAGCATTTGTATATCCTTTTGAAATATAAGAATGATCTAAAAGAGCATATAAGAATTATAAATTCTTTCCACATACACAAGAGAACTGAATTCAAGCAAAACTCCTTAAAACCTAATATAACTTACCCCCAAACCTGACTGCTTCTGCCATGAGGTTACAACTTGCCTGAACACACACCAAAATCTATACAGGAAGGAGACTAAATGTGTGAAAAAAAGTGTCCACACTTCTTAGTGTCCAGGTTTTAAGCTCGGGCACAAAGTCTTTGTCTAAACTGGCACCCAAATGTGTGAACCTAGAAAAGAAGAAATCTTAAATATTTTGTGTGTCTGAGTTTCCACATTCATCTACAAGGGACCTTGACAGACATTAGAGGAAGAAGCTCGGACGTGTTGTTCCTTTCTCCATCATAGTCTTATGGAAATATTGTGTCAACTATTGAGGTGGCCATACATTTCAAGAAAATTTTACAGTACATTTAGAAGAGATATTGTGTTTAAATTAAACCAGGCACGCTCAGAATATGACATCTACTCGTTCTTCACTTTTGCAAAGAGCTGAACAGAGAGTAGGAGTGAATTTAACGGTTTATACTCTGCCTACAGGCAACTAAATTTTTCTGCGACTTGCATCCGCTGTTGAATAAATATGCCTGTTCTGTAGTAAATATTTATGCAGGAGCACTTGTCCTGATTGGCTCAACTTGATAATCTATGCTCTGTGAGGCTCGTTTATCACCATATGGCCTCATAACAGGAAGCACTTGAGTCTCTGCTAAGCAAGTGTGCTGTCCTTTTTCTCACCTCTCTCTCTCTCTGTCTCTCTCTCTCTCTCTCTCTCTGTCTGTCTGTAGATGTTTGAGTGGATTGGCCACAACAAGGAGCTGTTCTTGCAGACGCACACAGAGATCGGGGTGAGCTACCAGCACGCCACCGACCTTCAGACCCAGCATGACCACTTCGCCATGAATTCCATGGTAGGATTTTTAACAGCATGTGATATCCTTGTGTACAAAAAAAGTCATCTTCGTTATAGCAGCGTGTCTCAAAAACCCTGCTGCCGAATTGCGTGTTTAAGGAAAAGGTATTTGCTTAATCACTCACATTCGAACACCTGCTGAGTTGAATTTCTTATTTATGTGAAGCGATAGTTTGATTTAATGAGTTTAACGTTGTGGGCTTTGTTTGACTTGGATAACTGTATAATTAGAGTAGGTTGAAGTACATGAATCGTTTTAGTCGCCTTTATTATTGATTATTCCAGATTAAGTTCCATTTAGCTGGATTATTTGATGAGCTGGAATTTTGCTGGATGACTTGTTTGGTTTAAGTTAGCTGGATGATTTGTGTTATCTTGATATTTTGTGGATTAAAACAAGTTGCTCGGAATTTGGTGTCCTTTGAGAAGTTAGAATTAGAATTAATAAGATCTCTGGTGAGTTCTAACATGAAGTTGGATAATATATCATGAATTTGAGTTCAGCTTTGAGCCAGATCAGTTTTTGGGTTGATTTGGATAATTTGACGAGTTAGTAAGAAAATGCTGGATGATTTGATGGATTTGTTCAATAGTGATCATTTGATGAGTTCCTGTTAGCTTGAGTATTCAAAGTCAGAGCATTCGAATTAGCCAGATTTGTCTGAATTTGTTAGCTTAACATTTTGTTTATTCTTTTTTTTCCCTATATTATATTCACTTTCCATCCTTTACACTGACGTGATTTTCTACCATAAAACTCATTGCACATTTTTTTGCATCATGTTAATATTATGAGAATTTTGGAAATCCTTTCATTACTTACAGTAGATCAAGCTCATGTTGACTTCGTGTGTCGTCTTTGCATTCGATCAGAACGCCTACGTGAACATCACGCGGATTGCCTCGGTGGCCACGCGGCTGTGTGAGGCCGGCCACTACGCCGCCGATCAGATCCAGCAGGTCTCAGTGCAGCTGGATCAGGACTGGAAGAGCTTCGCCTCGTCCCTGGAGGAGCGCAGCGCCATTCTCGCCATGTCCTCTGTTTTCCACCAGAAAGCTGAGCAGGTCTGCAAGGGTTTTAAAATGTTTACAATTAATGGACACGGGGTTAACGCTCTTCAGAATGTCTGCAATCAAATTTTGACACAGGAATGAAATTAAACCCTGAAATTGTTTATCCAAAGCTTAAATGTTCCGTTTCGTTACTTTAGAAATCTGATCCAATCACGGGACCTAAATCAAATTTGATGAATTAAAAAATGTTGCTTCCTTGCACAGTGACCTTTGCTAACTTGGTTGCAAATAATCGCTTATTATTTCAGTTCGCCAGCATCTGTGAACTGGTCTTGTTTAATTTGCTGTGACTGTGGAAATAACTCCCACTTTGTGTCACCGAGCAAATCGCGCCCCGATCTCCTGCAGCTAAATGTGCTAACTCGGCTTATTCGGATCATTTGTTTAACGTACCTTTAACGTTTGTGTCTGTTTAACAAGAACATTGCACTCCTCTGGGAATTTGTTTTTTGTCATATTACTTAATATTAACTCTAATTTACTGCTGTGTAAATATCCATTTCCTCTTGCGTTTTTTATTCAGTTCCTGGAGAACGTCAGGTCACTATAATGTCACTTACGTTAATCCTGAATTCATAATCAGACAAAAGTTAGTTTTTTTCACCAACAGCTCGGGGGTAAGATGGAAATAATTTGGCATGAATTCTGTATCTTCTTTACTTTATTTATTTCTGCTATGGTTTGGCAGTTTCTCTCCGGAGTGGAGGGTTGGGCAAAGGCGTGCAGCGAGGGAGGATTGTCCGCGGCGATGCAGGAGCTGGAGTTGGCCATCCACGGCCATCAGAGTCTGTACGAGCAGGTGACCACAGCGTACACCGAGGTACGTGCTTACACTGCTCATAAAGCCTTTGTAGTGTATGATGCTCATTCCTTAACTATGGTTTATTACAGGATAAAACCCCGATACGGTAATAAAATGAACAAGAAACATTGTGACAATGCTTGAAAAACAATTTCAAGATCTATAACTATAATTGTCCTGAATTCTATTACTATTTAAGAGTCTAGAAAATTTTAGTTATTAAATCCAAGCTGTTGAAAAGACATTTATACATTACGATGCTTTGAAGGGTGTTTAAGTCAAACCGGAATTTTTGATGCAGAATAACAGAACACAGTTAGAAGAGTAAAAACTGCAGCCTCCAAGTGGCGCAGTGGTAAAGCGCTCGCCCTATCATCCGGAGATCACTGGTTCGAACCCCGGGTGATGCTGTTGCCTCCCACAGCCGGAGGCATAGAGAGAGCTGATTGGCCGATGCTCCCACAATAACGACGGCTCTACAAGCCAATCAAGGGCGTCTGTGAGCTCGCGTAAGTGGAAGGAGTGGATAGCGCTGTTCCTCCGAGTGTGTTACGCCGCCCCCAACGGTGCGTGAGCAAGCAGTTCGAAAGAAATGGTCGGTGACGTCACATGGGTCTGAGGAAACACGTGGGCGGTCTACGGCGGTATGAGCTTAATGTGGGAGCCCTGGGAGGAATTGGACACGAGAAAATCGGGCAAAAATTGGGGGGATACTAGTGGATACCATCAAGGTAGACTTTTCTCAGAGCCACGATCGGACTGCCTGCTTCATGTCTGAAACACTGGCCTCCCAGGAACCCCTTTAATGGCCCAAACATATGAAAATGGCTTGTATTGCGGTCAAGGCTGTACAGGGGATGTGGCAAGAACTCTCAGCCGAGTTCCTGTAATGTGCAGGTGGTGTTGGTGAATGTGTTCCAACAGATATCTGCGTCTCTTCTGCAAAGTTAGCTTTCAATTTTCAAGGAAAGTTGAAAGTTCACGGGAACGTCTTCATCGGGCTCTGAGCCACCTTAGTCGGTATCGCTGTTTTATGAAAGTGTAGTTTGCACCATTCAACTGCGTCAAGGAGTCTCATCACCGTACAGTGCTTTAAGTCTTCTGTAAATGTTAGTAGGCTTTATGTTTTCATTCACCTGATATTTCATAACAATGTTGCTTGCATTTATACAGTCGCACACCATTTTGCTTAACATGTGATTTGTGCCGGCTGACTCGTTAGCGCCACCTAATATTAGACACGTTAATAGGAATCACTTATTATCATGACTAACAGGATGCGCTCGGATCTCGTCTTCTTCTTCTTCTCATGAGAAAAATCCCGGTTTGACTTGAACACCCCTCGTATTTGAAAATGTCTATTTTTTTCTTTCTTGTTTCTCTCATTTGCTTACAGAAGGAAGTATGTCTCTGTCCTCTTGCAGGTGAGTCAGAAAGGGAAGACCCTGCTGGACGTCCTGCAGAGGCCCCAGCCTCAGGCTGACTCCGGCTCGGTGACGACTGGCGCAGACTACAGCCAGGCGGTGCGCGCCGTTCTGGATGTCATGCACGAGGTGGTGCACGAGCACCGCAGGCTGGACGGTCTGCTTCAGCACCGCAAACTGCGCCTGCACCAGAGACTGCAGCTGTGTGTGTTCCAGCAAGATGTGCAGCAGGTGTGCTGTTGAACATGACATGCATGCACACCTACACCCACATCCACACACACGTCCACTTGTAGTGAGTGCGAAGTGGGAAGACATGACAGATTTCTGGTATGAGGTTTAATATGAAATATATACAAATATGTTAGGTGATGAATTAAAAGACCAACATGTGTTAGAAGGTGTAGACAAACCTGTGTCAGCTCATGTGCCTTGGGCGTCACCGTTAGGGGAGGAGTCACCCTGGGTAAGGCCACGCCCATTACTGGATGATCAATCAGAAGCACATGTGTGGCATATACAGTACAGTACACAGTGAATATGTGTGTATATAGTACATACACGTCCATGTTTGAGAGTGTACAGTATGCGTGGGGCAGTGAGTGTGTGGGAGAAAAAGAGTGAGTGAGTGAGTGAGTGAGAGAGAGAGAGAGAGAGAGGATGACTGAGTCACAGGGTGAAATTTGCTTTGCGTCCTCTCTGGAGGTTTGGTGTATTATGTTTGGACTGTGGTCAATACACTCCTGACAATACACAGAGCTTCCTGTGAACCGAGGTCTGTTATTGCGCTGTGAAAGCTTCCCTTTCAAACTGTTCTTTAGGGTTTTCAGAAAGGTGGATGGCAGCAGGCTGAGTGGTCTAACGACAGGTTTGCCGAGACCAATTTAACTATAAAGTGCGAGTTAAATTATAAGAACATACTTTATTAATCCCAGGCCGAAAATGCACTCACTCACTCACTCACTCACTCACCCATAGTCTCTATTGCTTTATCCTGTATTCAGGGTTGCAGAGGGCCTGGAGCCTATCCCACACGGTGCCGTGAAAAAGTATTTGGTATCTGTTTTGTTTTTTTCTGCAGATTTGTCACACGTACAGTAGGTGACTCAGATCATCAAACAGAATTTAATATTACGTAAATTAAAAGAACCCATATTACATAGATTACAAATATTACACAAAGATAAGAGTAAATACAAAATGTAGTTTTTAAATGATTTAATAATGGAAAAAAGCTGTCCATACCTGCCTGGCACTACATGAAAAAGTAATTGCCCCCGAAAAAATAGCTGGTTGGGCCACCCTTGGCTGCAACAACTGCAAATGGCAATGAGTCTTCCACTGGAGGAATTTTGGTCCACTCTTCTTTGCAGAATTGTTTTAATTCATCCACATTGAAGGTTTTTTTCGAGCATGATCGGCCTGTTTAAAGTTTTCAATCAGATTTAAGTCCGGACTTTGACTAGGCTGCTCCAAAACCGTTATTTATTTATTTATTTACTTACGTACTTATTTTTTTAACCCATTCCGAGTTGGACCTGCAGGTGTATTTTGGATCGTTGTTCTGCTGTATACCCTAAGTGCACTTGAGCAAACTTCCTGGCCGGACATTCTCGGACATCATTGTGCTCTTGGAGTAATTTTGGTAGGCCGTCCACTCCTGAGAAGGTTCACCACCTTTTCAGGTTTTCTCCATTTGTGTACAAACGTGTGAGTCACTAAGCTTAGAAACGGCTTTGTAACTCTTTCCAGACTGATACATGTCAATTACATTGTTTCTCATCTGTTTTTGAATTTCTTTAGGTCGTGTTGCTTTTTGAGACATTTTACCCTTCTTTACTACTGTATGTCAGGCAGGATCTATTTGAGTGATTTCCTGATTCAACATGTCTGGCAGTAATCAGGCCTGGGTGTGGCATGTGAAATTTAACTCAGCTTTCCAAAAATCACAGTTCATATATGATTTAGCAAGGGTGCAATTACTTTTTCACATAGGGCCAGGTAGGTTTGGACAGCGTTTTTTCCTTAATAAATGAAATCATTACTTGGGCTATCGTTGTAATAATAAAAATTGTATGAGGATCTCAATCCTTGTGACAAAATGTGACAAATATGAAAAATAAATAAATAAATAAATAAATAAATAAGGAAGAGTCAAATACTTATTCACAGCACTGCATATACAGTATAGTACATATTTTTCAATATCTGGCAACCCTGTCCTTGTGGAACCCAAGTCAAGCCAAGCATTTTCAAGCTACTGTACATATGAGGTGGTTCTCTATTATGCGTATAAAGATTTAATGCATGTTTTCTTTTTTTTTTAAGCTGCATGCTTGAAGCCAATCTAGTCATGTGACTAAGTAAAGAAAAACCACCTACCTATTATAGAAACGTTCCTCTAGAGGCAAATGTAAATGTAGTACCAATAAAGTATAAAATTTTTCCCGTTAGTCGCTGACAAGATGATATAAATAAAAGAATGTTTATGATGTTTTGCGCAGCCTTTAGGTCATGTTTATGAGTTGTTTCTTTTGTTAGAGTTTTTTCTTCACATTGTCATTATATTTAATTCGCTAAAGCAAAACAAAACAAAAAAGAAACTTGATGTGTGTGAGTGTTTTAAGGACTGAATTCAGGGCATTGAAGGATTTTGTACATGACTGATTCTGGGTTTCAATTCTGAATGGTATATATATATATGTGTGTGTGTGTGTGTGTGTGTGTGTGTGTGTATTTGTGTCTGTGTGCAGGTCCTGGACTGGATCCAGAACCATGGAGAGGCGTTTCTCAGTAAACACACCGGCGTGGGGAAGTCTGTACATCGGGCACGAGCGCTACAGAAACGACACGACGACTTCCAAGAAGTCGCACAGGTACGAACAATGTGTTTGTGTATGTGTGTGTCTGTTTGATCGAGAGAGAGAGAGAGAGAGAGAGAGAGTAACATGTTTTATTCCTCTCATACCACAGCATTTGACTTTTTCAGCTTGTTATGAAACTAATCATGACCTTCTAACCAATCAGAATCGAGAATTCAACAGTGATGTATTATAACAGGATGGAGTATAATGTCCTCTCTCTGTCTCTTTAAAGAACACGTACACCAACGCTGATAAGCTCTTAGAAGCGGCCGAGCAGTTGGCACAGACGGGGGAGTGCGACCCTGAAGAGATCTACGCCGCCGCCCATCACCTGGAGGTCAGGGTTCAGGAGTTTGTGCGCAGAGTGGAGCAAAGGAAACTCCTCCTGGATCTCTCGGTGTCCTTCCACACACACACCAAAGAGGTAAACACCCATCTCTCACACACACTCACAAACACACACACACACACATTTAAGGGAAGAGTAAGTCTCGGTTAGTCTTGAGCACATTGGGATACTGTATGTGTGTTCAAGTCAAACCGGGACTAAGTGTTTTCTTAACTTTTTAAGATTTATATATTGTATATAATGCATTCGTTATTTCAGAGTCAGTTCATCTTATTTATGTCACGATTGATCCCAGTATATATAGTAAACATATTCATGGACAGCAAAGCATCTTAGAACACTGTACGAGAAATCATACATACAATACAGCTGTTGTCCCGACATCTGGATTGGCACAAATCCGTTAAGAACTCACCCAGAGGAATAATTTGTATACATAAATTATGTGTGATTTAGTACAACACCTATATGTGTCTACGTGTGTGTGTGTGTCCAGTTGTGGTCATGGATGGAGGAGCTGCAGAAAGGCCTGGTCGAACCCGTGTGCTCGGAGTCGGTGGACTCGGTGCAGGAGCTCATCAGGCAGTTTCAGCAGCAGCAAAGCAGCACGCTGGACGCTACGCTCAACGTCATCAAGGAGGGAGAGGAGCTCATCCAGCACCTACGGTGAGACTGAGTGACGGCCATATCAGCCAGGACGCCCTAGATTCATGTCAGAAGCAGTAGCACAAGCGGACACATCGATGACACCTCGAGTCAGATCAGTGCCAGATGTGTTCATCACTGACTACTCAGACCTGCCAGATAGAACAGCTGGCGGGTGCGTCTGTCCTCCGGAGATCCATCACCTGTTGATTACTCTGTGTGTGTGTGTGTGTGTGTGTGTATACGCAGGGACTCGGCTCTGGCGAGTAACAGGCTGCCCCACGCCAGCTCGGTGGCTCACATCGAGAGCGTGCTGCAGCAGCTGGACGAGGCGCAGGCTCACATGGAGGAACTCTTCCACGAGCGCAGGATCAAACTCGATATCTTCTTGCAGCTGCGCATCTTCGAGCAGTACGCCTTGGAGGTGTGTGTGTGTGTGTGTGTGTGTGTCTTTGAGTGTGTATGTGTGTATGGTCTCTGTCGACCAAACATTGTACGCTTGTGTGTCGTGTGGGTGCATGTTTGAATCTGTGTGTTCTGGTCAGCGTGTCGCTTATCGAGCATGGCTGTATTTGAACAGATATGACTGGGTACGAGCCCGTGTTTGTTGATTTTGTGTTTTGCGCGATGTTTGGGTGCATGTTTTGTGATCCGCAGAGTAAATAGTTACAAAGTTACCTACTCGGTGTGGGTGCTTGTTGCTAGGGAATATGTCTCTCTTCGTTTCTCTGAGTCAGAGATGTATTTAAAGGTGCAATAGGCGATTTTTGAAAACATTTCTTCAAAGTATAAATGTGTATAACAGGAATAAAAAAAGCAGTGGTATAAGCCGTGGCCTCACCGCAGGTGTTCTATTACTAAGAAAAAACGTTTGGAAGACTGTGTTACAGGCTGCGGCATATAATATTATTCTATTTGCCTCTATTCTATTCTATTCTATTCTATGGTCTTACAGTAACAGCGCTTTCCCTTCGAGCCGACTGTCTCCCCAGTCACTGCTGTGCAGGTGTGAACGTGTTACATCAGTTCATTTGTAACTTGGAAAATTCATCAATGCTTACAGTTTTCTGGGATTCTCGAGGGCCAGAAGTATTGGAACACCATCAGGAAAAAGGTTCAACAATCAACAGTGCTCGTTACAGCGAGACGCTTATTGAAGAGCTGAAGCCTAAACTTTTTTTATTAAATGCAGACGACTGATATACAGTACAAGGGCGTCGTGATCTTGCATGACGACGCACATCCGCACACTTGTGCCCACTCTGAGGTGTCCTCTAAAGCGTCCTCCCTATAGTCCTGATCTCGCTCCATCAGACTTTCACCTGTTTGGTCCCCTGAAAGCAGCCCTACGAGGACGAAGAGTCACTTCTGATGAAGAAGTGAAGACAGCAGTGCATTCGTGGCTCGCAGCTCAGCATGAATCATGTTTCAATGAGGGAGCACGAAAACTTGTTGGCAGATGGACAAAGTGTATTTAGAAAATTATGCATTTGTCTTTTCCAAAAGTTAAATATTAAAATAAATTCTTGTATATAAACTCTCATATATTCGTATCATAAATGATATTGTTATATTGTTATATTTTATCGTTGCTCTCAGGTCACCGGCGAGCTGGACGCATGGAAGCAGGACCTCCTGCGTCAGGCGACGGATTTCAACACGGAGGAGCTCACGCTGGCCGAGCAGAGGCTCCACCGTCACACCGAGCGCAAACTCGCCATGAACAACATGACCTATGAGGTCATCCAGCAGGGACAGGACCTGCACCAGTACATCATGGAGGTACAGGCGTCAGGTGAGACTCGCATACGCTGTCCTAAACGCATTTCGGAATGTGTGTGAGCGTCAGAATTAGAGCTCACAGTGACACTGATTAACCGCTATCCGCCAGGACTTTAATTAATTAAATCAAGCTCGTTAATCAATAATTGGTTTGAATAGGAGCTTAAAACCTGAATACTGAAACTCAAAGCTGATTGAAGCCTATGGATCCTTTAACTAGGCTACTAGTCATTTTTAACGTCTAGACTGCCAGATGCTGGGTTGTCTGAGTTGCTTCTACTCAAATAAATAAATAAATAAACAACTAAATAAACCTTATAACATGAAAAGCTTGTAAGTCAGACTTAGTGTGTGATTTATGGTAAAACCTGGTGCTTAGCTCTAAATGTTCCTGACAGCACTCAGAGCAGAGATGGAGAGATGAAGAACGGTACACGGATGAGTTAAGGCTTTAGAGAGGATGAACAAAATGCTGCACGAGTGCGTGGTGTGGTTTCAGTGGCTCCTGTGGGTTTCTCCTACACGGGCATCAACAACAACACACCACCTCCAAGGCGCTCGCCGTGGTTGAGAAGCTCGTCATACGGAGAGGAACGAGAGATTTCGAGAAACTAAACAGGAAAAAAAAGAAAGGACAAAAAAAAAGTCCTAGAAGGTAGGCGTAAGGACAAAGAGTGTCATGTAGTGCTGAGAGGAAGACAGAGAGAGAAATGGAGCGAGAGATCTTTTCCATATCATTCCACTTATGTAGTGTGTGCAGGGGTGGGGTTGCTATGGAAACCCCCCCCACACCCTTACATTCCCCATACCAAGGTTGCCATGACGACAGGCCCCCTCGCTAGTCATCCTCCTGGTTGCCGATGGACACGGTTCATCGTTCACGTCCGGGGGTTTGCTGTGTGTGTGTGTGTGTGTGTCTGTGTGTGTGTGTGTGCAGCACAAGCTGCTGTACAAGCCACCCAGTCACGCACCTATTACGTTCCCATGGGAACCGCCTCCTGCTGCCCGGTGTGTAGTTGCCATGGAGACTGCATCACGCTGGAGCAACTATGGGGGTGAAATGAGAGTGAAGGAGGGGTAAAATACCCTATACTGCTCCACAGACTGAAACACACAGACACTCGTGCTGTCACGTGCATGGCGCGTGTGTGTGTGTGAGTGCATACCAATATTAGTGCATGCATGAGGTAAAGGGTGAGAGAGAGAAGAAAACAGTGTGTCCTGCATCACTGGGTAGCTGGGTCACTCGGTGTCTCTGCACAGGCGCTCACCTGGATGACATGTCCCCTGTCTCTCTCACACACTTTTTCAACAATTACACACAGAATTGAAAGCGGCCAGCCGAGACGTCGCGCTATGCTGGTCTTATCTCGCTAGTGCCTCCTGCTGGATGCCGTTTGACTCGCATCCCTGCTCTGTTTAATCTGCTCCCCATTCCAGTACATGAAAGGCTGATAATTATCACGGGAGCAAATCATGACCTGGATAATTAGGGCAAGAAATGACTGACGGCAAGGAGAAATAGAGGCGGGGATATACGTGCATAAATACTGGCACGCTTGACAAAAATGAATAAAACTGAGCAGAATGTTTTCAAGAATCCATTCCGGTTAGAGTCAAAAGTTTGGACACATTCAATGTTTTTTGGGATTTATTTTCTACATTCTAGAACAATACTGGACATTTCGTTCATTTAGAGTTACCGGCCTCAAATAAAGTCATCAATTAACACCTCAGATTAGAGCCGTTATAAAGCTTTACAGAGCAGAAGTAACAGATACATCTCAACATCAACAGTTTGAAAGAGATTATTGTATATTTTGGATAAACGCCTTCAGCATTGTTTTACAGTGTAGAAAGAAATAAAAATCAGGAAAGACAATTAGAAGGCGTGTAAAACTTTTGACTGGTAGTGTTAATAGACAAAAAGTTAATGGTGAGACAAAGATGAGGGGAAAGATCAGTGGTGAATAGAATAGAACAAAACAGGACAGAATATTTTTCAATTTTTTCATAGAATGTTGATTTTTTTTGTTCTAATCCTGTCTCAGCCCCTGTCCTGACATTGGGGTGTTATGTGCTTCTGTTCACCTGTTGCGTGACTTACTTTCGGTTTCTTAATTTCACATTAAACAACATTAAATGACGTAGATTAAATTAAAGAAATGGGTACAAATGTTTTACTGCGACAGGCTGCAAAGTGCCCAAAGATACATTAAAAAAATGGGTTGTTTATGCAACAACCTGAGCAGCAACCTCGTTTCCCCTCTCATCTATTCCAACCACTCAGCTTTCAGCATCACTGCTATACTAATCACTGGGCTGATCATCTGTCGTCATCTTTCTCACTGATTTTTCAAGCCTTAAGATTAGAGAATTTTATGCTTGAATGATGCAAAAAAACAAAAAAACATCCATTTGAAACTGCTCAGGTACAGAGACTGGACTGAAAATGAGAGACAAAACCTGAAAATATTAGATCCAAAAAAGTTCTTCAGGAAGAACAAACATTCCTCAAGACTATGGTAAAAATATCAGAAAGTCTGGTTCTCAAAATATGAAGAAATCAGGGAGGATCTTTGCACAGTACTGTATATCCTGCTGTTTCATGACATCTTTATTTCTCAGATTTTTCATACATTCCCAGTCTATGCTTTGAGCACATTTAAAGTCCTGTTTCAACTAATTCTTTTAAAAGCTTTCCCAACACTTGTTTCAACAAGTGTTCCACGATGAATATTTACAGAAACTTCCCCTAGAGAGAAAAGCAGCACTGAGTCTCTTCCTGTACCTTCTAACGAGTCGGGAGATACTTTTTGTAACCCGAGAAAAGCTTCCTGAGAGCAAGATTGATGGGATTATAAATTCCGCTAAGTACTGGGATATTTTATCTCAAAACCCATTTGACGCTGCAGCAAAGATAAGACTTGGCACAAGTTTATGGAAACCTGTGGCATGAACTGAGGAGGGCAGAGCTCTTGCACAATCCTGAGAATGTAAAAAATGAACATTTCGAACATTGACTTCTGCAATTTAAAGTATCCAGGACTCAACAAGTGCCTTAGACTGTTGTTAGACATTCCAGCGTTACTGTTCTTAACTTTAAGCCTAAAATAAAAAAGTTTGATTGGAGAGGTGCCAATAATTTTGCACTTTATAGTATAGATTATGCTTAAAATTGAAGTAAGTATTTTCAATAAAAACTGATGCAATGCATTTGTATGATTTGGGTGCCAATAATTTTGCACCTTGTATTCTGATGGCAAAAAAAGACTGTGCTATATTTTGCGGGACAAAAAGTAGCTAAACTGTGAATGACTGTTTAAATTAAAACTCTATCGTGTCCTGGTAAATTTGTTGTTCAGAACATCCCGTTGTATGGAGGTCGCCAAAAATTTTGCACCTTGCCACATGAAAAAAAATAAAGAAAGATTTTGCAGAGGAAAAATATACTAAAAATGTAAGTAAGTAATTTCAATCTTAAACTATTGACTGAAGCATGCATTTGTATGAGGGTGCCAATAATTTTGCACCTTGTATTTTGATGGGAGAAAAAAGACTGTTCTATATTTTTGGAGCTTATCTTTTAGGAAGAAATCAACAAAAATTGTAAATGAAGTTTTATAATTAAAACTGTACAGTTTGAGGATATTTTTACTTAATATACTAATATATAATAATATAATATATTAATACTTAATACTGTGTATATATATATATATATATATATATATATATGTAATACAGTATAGTTTCTATAGAGGGTGCCAATAATTTTGGAGTGAAATATTTATGGGCTGCACTGAAGGATAAAAATGAACAAGTTCTCTCTATCTATCTATCTATCTCCTTAAACCTCTCTCTTTCACTCTGTGTGTGTGCGTGTGTGTGCGTGTGTGTGTGTGTGTGTGTGCGTGCAGGTATGGAGCTGAGTGGAGAGAAGGATGTAGATCTGGCAGCTCAGGTCCAGGAGCTGTTGGAGTTTCTGCATGAGAAACAACACGAGTTGGAGCTGAGTGCAGAACACACACACACGCGGCTCGAGCAGTGTTTACAGCTTCGCCACCTACAGGCTGAAGTCAAACAGGTCTGTGTGTGTGTGTGTGTGTGTGTGTGTTTGTGTGTGTGTGTGTTCATGCACCACATTACCCAATCCTCACTATATACTGTACAGACACACCTGGGAACAGTGCATTGACAGAATGCTGTCTGAGTGTCTAAGTGATGCCTTTACCTTTAGTTTAAGTTTAAATGCCAGCTGATTTCTCAGTGCATCTCTCTCTCTCTCTCTCTCTCTCTCTCTCTCTTTCTCTCTTTCTGACCGGCATTGCACTTCCTGTCCGTCAGAGAAATGAATCAGTTGAAAAGCATGATTCTTTCTGTGGCCTTGAGCAGCAGACAGGACGACTACTGTAGCTCTGAATCAGCCATAATCAACAGTCATGACTCCACAGTGCTGTTCTGATGTTCAAAATGTCTTAATGTAACAGAATCCAGCTGCAAATCAGCGGTTTATATCAAGACAGAAACGACACAACCTTCTAAACAGGTGCGTTTACATAATATCTTGTTCGTGTATTCACGTGTCCAGGTTCTCGGCTGGATCCGTAACGGCGAGTCCATGCTCACGGCGAGTACGGTGAACGCCGGGTCTCTGTCCGAAGCAGAGCAGCTGCAGAGAGAGCACGAGCAGTTCCAGCTCGCCATCGAGGTAATGACATCATCAGGTGTGCTTTCTTCAAGTAGAGTCGCTATTTTGTTGGCTGTGTATGTTTTTAGTTTTTCTGTTGTTTCCCGAATTTGCACTCATTCTCCCACCCTATACACATTTATCAAAAATGTCTTATAAAACTGTATAAAACAAATATAAAACAAAAACTTACTTTTGGGGTGGGGCTTAATTAAGGATTATATATATTTTTTCTTTTTAAAGGAAGAAGGTTCAAAGTCAGGTGCATTGCATTGATAACTACACCACGACAATACTGTTAATTTAATAGCGTCAGAAACGTTAAAAGCGGCGGTTTGTAATTTTTACTGCCACCTGCTGCCTGCTTGCAGATGTTAACCGCAAGTGATTGCACATTAATCCACCTTTTCTTTTTACTGAAACTAGAGGGCAAACGCTTAAAGAACAAGCTAGCAGAAGTATTTAAACTTTAATATTATTCATAAGAAGACGAGGAAAAATAAATCTTGCAAATTGCCGTATAGAGAACAAGGTGTATGTGTTAAAGGACATAAAATATTAATAGAAGCTTGAAATAAAGAAACCTCACCTGCATCAGCATGCCGAAATATTTTACACTTTTTAATATGACATTTTTTATTTAGCAAATTATGCAAACCTACAAAACCATAAGAGCAGTATTAACAGTTGGAGAGATGCTGCACATTACAACAAATCACACAATGACATTTGTCGTTTATTTGTCGCCTAATTTTATTATAAGAGCCTGAAAATATGTTCGTTCCATCTCCAAGGGCTGCACCTGCAAGCAACTTTGAAGTGCACCCGCAAAACTTTTTACTACTTCGACTCCCAGTAAATATCTGAGACGAGTTTAATTCAGCAAATTGCCTCCTATAATTCACAACTAATCATGACCGGTTTCAGCCGGATCTGGGGAGCGAGCTTAAGAGCCACTCTGATTGTACGCCAAAGCGTTCCCTCTGTGCCAGACACTCCAGAGGCAATCAAGGTTAAAACGCACACTGCGGTGCACTAGGTTGGCTTTTAAAATGAAAATACATTTATTTTCTTTTTTGTCAGTAAATAAACACTGGCTTCGAAAGCAGCTTTTCGTTTCCGTGGTAATAAAAGGAGACATGGATTAAATAGTGCTGGTGCCAGGGAAATGCAGTGAAAGGAAGCTGTTAGGGTTAATTCATCTACGAGATGAGAGGTTGTGGTGTTAAACAATAAAATTCGATAAATGAAATTGATCTCCATGTGCATAAAGCAGAATGTTAACTGTGATCTCTGCGTATATATATCTCGCTTATCTGTTAGATCATTAGATTAGATTATTTATTTTTATTAAATATAAAAATAAAAAAAAATGTAACCACTTTCATTCACCTTCTTACTTAATGTCTTAAAGTGGCTCTTCAGGATAAGGTGCTTACGATACCTGCGATTCTGTTAGCATCACTATTTTATAGTATGAATATCCTGATTAGATTTTTTTTTTCAGACTATCACTGTGCTGTGCATTTTAAAGTGCACCACCTGTAGGATGATAGAGGAAAAACGTTTTACCACCCACATCCAAACACTCGCTCACACAATTAGCGTCTATACCACTTTATCCTGTATACAGGGTCGCAGGGGGCCTGGAGCTCGCAGGAGACATGGCAATGCCAATCCATTGCAGGGCACACGCACATGCACACACTTATTTACACACTATGGGCAATTTGGGAGCACAAATTAGTCTAATCTGCATGTTAAAGCAAACCGGGGGAGTACCTGGGGGAATCCCACCAAGCTTGGAGAGAACATGCAAACGCCATGCACACAGACCTCGAGATGGGAATCGAACCTGGACCCTGGAGGTGCCGCCCGCCAAACTTAACTTATACTGTATAAACGCAGCCAAAACAGACTTCACCCTGAGTTTTGGGAAGATACTTGGAAGAAAAAGCAACCGATCAGTTCTATGTCTTACAGATGGGTTGAATGATGTAAACTAAGCTGATTGTTTCTGCCTCCAGTCCCTCCTCCATGCAGATTCGCTGCAGCGGACACATCAGAGCGCTCTGCAGCTCCAACAGAGAGCTGAGATGATGCTGCAGGCCGGCCACTACGACCCGGACGCTGTTCGAGCCTGCGCCGAGACGGTAGCGCTCCACTGGCAGACCCTCATGCTGAAAATGGAGGATAGACTCAAGCTGGTCAACGCCTCAGTGGCCTTCTATAAGACCTCCGAGCAGGTGCGGTGTGAAGGAGTGCGGAGGAGCGAGTGTGTGTTGCAGGGGTGCAGACTCTTGCTTAACAAACTTTAGATTAGATCTTAATAATTTACATTGTGCAAATTTAGAACTGTATTAAGCATCACTTTAAGTATAATGGTGTGTGTGTGTGTGTGTGTGTCCCACTCAGGTGTGTAACGTGCTGGAGAGTCTGGAGCAGGAGTATAGGAGGGAGGAGGACTGGTGTGGAGCGCACGACAAATTCGGCTCGACGTCAGACACAGATCACGTGGCTCCTCTCATCAGCAAGCACCTAGAACAAAAAGAAGCCTTTCTCAAGGTTAAACACACACACACACACTAATGATGTGTTTACCCACACTCACACTCTCATGAACATACGCAAATACGCTGCATCTGTCCCGATATACCTGTCCTAGTTTGGCTAGGAGCCTGGAAACACCTCTACGTAAATGCTACATTTAAATGAGTTCATTTAAAAAAGTTTCTGCAGAGTTTAAACACAAAACAGCTGAAGCTTTGTCTATGCTTTTGTTAAACATTAGATTGAATTTTTTTTTTTAAAGCATAGTAACATTACAGGTTCTGTTCGCAATCAAAAGTCCCGGTTTTGACTTGAACGCCCCTCATATTTGTACATGGTGTGATATCCACAAGAGGACAGGTCAGCTCCGACACATCCCTGTCTGGCACGTTTCCATAACGACCAGAGATGTCATGTCGGTGATTGTGGGATTTTGGGAACAATGTATTCAGGGACGCTATATATAGAGATTCCAAATTAATTTGTGGATTTGTAGAACAAAAGTAAGAGACGAGATTCCTATTTTGCTTCTGACCATAAATATCATCAAAGTTGTCTGGGATTTTGCCCAAGTCAATCTTAACGACAGCAGCCAATCACAAGCATCCGTGAGCTCCTGTATGCAGAAGAGAGCAGATATCTTTCTTGCCTTTCTCTGAGCGTGTTAGGCTGCCCTGTGATACAGTGATGATCAGTAGTTTAAAAAAATAAAGTTGCCTGGCTTCTCGTGTCTCAACGGAAGCTCGTGTTTTTACGCCACATTAACGATTGGATAGATGTTGTGTAATGGGGAAAGTTACAGTAGCTAGGTGGTGGGAATGGACCACTTTTCAGTTTAGTGCATCTAGCAGTTGTTAGAATAATGTACAAATATAAATGTTACAGCTGATTCTGTAAGCTTGAAAAAAGTTTGAAACTTTTGCGTTCCATATGCGCTTCACATATATTATGTTTGTATGACGCCAATCGGCTGCCATTTTGAAACCCCTGTGACGTTGTATCTGCTATTCAATTCAATAAAATAAAATGAAAAATTTTTTTTTGGGGGGGGGGATTTTTTCCCCGATTTTCTCCCAAATTTAGTCATGTCCAATTCCACCCCGTCACTAGGTGGCTCCAAATTAAGGCTACTATTACCACTCAGCCAGGAGGGCCGAAGACTATCACATGTCACACCGGTGGGGGGGGAGGGGTCGGGGCGTAACACACTCGGAGGACTCTGAGAGTAACCTCCGGCTACGAGAAGTTACAGCATCAACCGGTAATTGAACTTGCGATCTCCGGATGATAGGGCGAGCATTTTACTACTACGCCAATACGAGGCATTCAATTCAATTTTTAAGTCAATTTTATTTGTATAGCACTTTTAACAATTGACATTGTTGCAAAGCAGCTTTACACAATCAAAAGAATTATTTAAATTTGTATAAAGTGTGAATGTGTATAAATTCCTAAAATGATAAGATTGTCCCTTATGAACAAGCCGAGGACGACGGCGACAGTGGCAAAGAAAAAACTCCCTGAGATGGTAATAGGAAGAAACGTTGAGAGGAACCAGACTCAACAGGGAACCCATCCTCATTTGGGTGATAACGGATAGCAGGGATTGATCTGCATCATACTGTGTGAGACTGGAAGTTCAGTACAGTATAACAGGAGATGTGTTTAAGTTACTATGAATTCCAGTTCTTTATTGGAGGCTCAGGTAGACTGTAGGAAACTCTAGTCCTGAACTATAGAGCGACTGCAGTCATGGTTCCTCAGAGAACAGCTGTCAGCATCAGCCCAGGACAGGACCGTCTTCGTGGAAAAGTGGATCCGTCCCCAGTCACCACACGCATCCCAGGCGGACCACACCGGGCATCCATGCGACGAGATCTCACCAGAAGCGGGACACCAGGACGAGTCAGACAGCTCCAGATGGCCGAGGAGGTCTGGATCACTGGCAGCTCAGGAGCGACATGTACTGTATAGCTCGACAGAGAGACAGGCAGAGGGAAAGAGAGAGGGGGAAGGGTAGAGGTACCAAACTGCAAAGGGCATCTCCTCACTACTTAGCTCTCTAACTTATAACCTCATCGACGGCGGTGATGGATTTATTGTTCCTTAAGGTGCTCTGAATTGCACGTGGTCCAATGGTAAGACCAGTGTGCGCTTAAAATGGGGTTCAAAAAAAGATCCCTTGTTTCAAACACTTGCATTTGCTCTACACTCTGGATGGAATTAAAGACGTGGTTCTGCGCAGAAAAGTCGCGCTCCATCAAATTCGACCTCCAACAGACCTGTGATGTTCACTCTATATCTGTCAGACAGTTGTGTGTGGGTTTGTGTCCAGGCCTGCACTCTAGCCCGCCGGAATGCTGAGGTCTTTCTGAAGTACATCCACCGCAATAACGTGAGCATGTCAGGGGTCACCAGTCACAACCGAGCACCCGAGACACAGGTCAAAGGTCAGTCACCAAAGCTTCCTCGCACATAGTGTTTCAATAAGCATGCTTTCATAGAGTATGTGCATGTGTTTCGGTGTATTATTATATGTTTGTGTGTGTGTGCGTGTGATAGCAATTCTGAGCGAGCTGCTCCAGAGAGAGAATCGTGTCCTGCATTTCTGGACGCAGAAGAAGAAACGCTTGGACCAGTGCCAGCAATATGTGCTGTTTGAACGCCACGTCAGGCAGGTGAGGCAGGGATTTCTGCTGACCTAAACCATGTCTGTGGTGTTAATTGTGTGTGTTCAGTGGAGAAGATTGTGTGATGAAATGGACTTACAGTTTTCTTATTACTTTTCTCTCCCTTTTATCATCTCAGGCACTGGACTGGTTGCAGGAGACTGGTGAGCAGTATTTGTTGACACACACATCTCCAGGTGAAACCACAGAGAAAACTCAGGGACTTCTCAAGGAATATGAGGAATTTCGTGTCTCTGCGAAGGTAAATCAGGATTTTAAGAAAGTAAAACTGATTGTATGCCAAAGAAACAAAAAATTTAGTTTATGTTTTTTATGGTGTAATGCTATCTAGACTATTTTAATCAGAGTCTTATGGTCACCTCCAGCAAACCCAGGAGAAGGTGAAGTTGTTGATCCAGCTTGCTGGCAGCCTGGTGGAGAAGGGACACGTCCATGTGGCTGAGCTGAAGCGGTGGGTGTCCACTGTGGACAGACGCTACCGGGACTTCTCTCAACGCATGGGCCAGTACCGCTCTAGTCTGGACCGAGCACTCGGGTTATGTTCTGAGGTGAGGAGCTCATCTTCATCTAGGGACTTTCTGGATAAATGTGGTACATACAGTACAATTAGTTTTACCACATTGGGGCAGTGGTAGCTCAGAAGGCACTGAGTTACTGATCAGATTGTCGGCGGTTCGAGCCCCAGTTACACCAGGTTACTATTGTTGGGCCTTTGAGCAAGGCCCTTAATGAGATCTGCTTCAGGGGGCTCTATCATGGTCGACCCAGTGCTCTGATGCCAGTTACGCTGGGATATGCGAAGAAAGAATTTCACTGTGCAGTAATGTATATGTGACTTAACTTAATAGTTCAAAATAGTACAAAAAGCTTTTTGTGACTTGTAATGAAGGAATGCCAGGAGCAAACTAATGTTGGCCCAGTGTCAGTTTTGGGTTGATATGTTGGCTCTTCACGTAAAGTACAATATCAGGCAAATGTAGGCAAA
The DNA here is from genome assembly GCA_030014305.1 of Clarias laeviceps. Taxonomy (NCBI): domain Eukaryota; kingdom Metazoa; phylum Chordata; class Actinopteri; order Siluriformes; family Clariidae; genus Clarias; species Clarias laeviceps. The sequence continues at coordinate 33,544,790 of JAQMYJ010000037.1, forward strand.
AAAGCACTTTCACAAGATTCCTACTGAATAATTGTCCAGTGTTGACCAAGGCTTTTTCTAATAACCCTACATCAGGCAAATGTAGGCACCCAATGTCAGAGGGCCAAGACGGGCATACATTAGCACCAATGTCAGGCCATAGTCAGCCATTATTTAGATCAATGTCAGCCATTCCATTGGACCCATGTTGGGTCAGTCTCAGCCATTCCATTGGATCAGTGTTGGGCCAACGTCAGCCATACCATTGGACCAATGTTAGGCCAATGTCAGCCATTTTCCTTACATCAATGTTGGGCCGATGTCAGCCATCCCATTGGACCCATGTCGGGTCAGTCTCAGCCATTCCATTGGATCAGTGTTGGGCCAACGTCAGCCATACAGTACCATTGGACCAATGTTAGGCCAATGTCAGCCATTTTCCTTACATCAATGTTGGGCCGATGTCAGCCATTCCATTGGACCCATGTTGGGTCAGTCTCAGCCATTCCATTGGATCAGTGTTGGGCCAACGTCAGCCATACCATTGGACCAATGTTAGGCCAATGTCAGCCATTTTCCTTACATCAATGTTGGGCCGATGTCAGCCAT
>JAQMYJ010000037.1:33554649-33573915 GCA_030014305.1 Clarias laeviceps
ACAATGTAGAAAGAAATAAAAATCAGGAACCATCATGGAGTTAGAAAGTCACCCCAAACTTTTGAACGGTAGTGTATGTAGAAGTTTAGTGGAGATTGATAGTGACAAGACATTAATTAAATGAATAGCAACATTATTAACCTCTTTCATTACCTCGGTAGCTTAGCTAGCTTGTTTCTACCATTGCTGCTCTGTATAATGTATGCAGTCTATGCAATTAAACATGGACATACTATAAGCATGCAGAATACATTAGGGTTAAAGGTCATGACAAAATGTTATAATTATTAGCTTGTTCTAAAACAGTGATAATGACATTGTTATTGGCATGTAACACAAACCACAACGCTTAAGAGTTCACAACTCTTTTGATCAGAATAGTCGCTAGTTAGCTAGATCACTTCTAATCTCAGTTTAACGAGTGCTTATGTTTTATGAGACGCTTAAAAAAGGAACTAGAAAAATCCTCAGCCCAGACACTAAGTGGGTGGGATCCAGTGCCCAGGTAACCTCATTCGTAAACGCTTAGGTTCAGATTAGAAAATCAACACACTTTTGTGTGATCGTCAGATGAACAGCAGTGAGGATCTATACAAAATGTAATGAGTAAAAGTACAGATTTTTCATTACAAAATGTAGTGAGTAGAAGTAAAAATTCTGATGGGAAAAAACTCAAGTAAAGTACATATACAGTATAGTGCATGAAAAATGAAATACTTAAGTGCATTAACAGAGTCGTTAGCGGTAATACAGTAATTTACTTTAAAGTAAATGATTACTTTAGCTCTGCTAGGCGGGGACACAACTTGTCACCAAAGTTTCTATAGAGAAAAGAAAAAGTGTGAAATCTGAATCGGAAATAGTATTCCTAACAATAACCCTGCACATGATTAACTCTGTGTAGAGATCATTAGAACTGTGATTCATTATGGCTCAAGAAGCGCATTAGTGTTGTTAATATTTAGGGCCTTCTGTTGAATTGAAGGAAAAGGGACAGTGTCTAAGTAAGCAATATTAAACTGGGTGGAGATACAGTAAAGGTCATCCGTGATGTGTGTATAGAGCGAGAGAGGATCGTGCACATGTGACTGTGTGTCACTTTCTTTTCTCCCAATATGGTACTAATGGACTTGAATGCGTGAGTGATATATAGTTATGCGTATGTGTGTGTGTATGAGAGAGAAAGATTTTGGTTTGGCAGTATAGATGAATAGACAATGTTAGGGTGTGTCTTTAATCCACACTTTTAAATAATAACTAGTAAATTCTAGTAAAATTGCACAGTTCACAAAGACACCACACTCTTTCTTTACTCTTATTTCCTGTACAGTGTTAAAATAGCACACAAACATATCCCTTTTTTGTCATAATATATATTTAGTGGTTTATGTAATTGGGGTTATGGTCGGCATACTCAAGAACACTGGCGTTTTTGTCCCCAACAGTGTAAAAAATAAAGTATTATTTTTGCATGTAGCATGAATCACACTTTGGCTTCCAGTTTTCCTCAAGTCTATTTTTTTTTCACTTCTGCTACTTCGTCCCACTCAACCTCAGTGACTCAGCCGTGTTTCTTCACAATGTGCTCCTGTCAAAAAAACTCTGTCTGATCTGAGATAAGTGCAGTGGTGCACTTTCACTCTGCCAGACGTATCACCAAGTGTAACTGAAGTGCCAGTAAAGATATTATTCCTGCTACTAAGGAGATTTATGTTCACTCAGTATGCCGTTACCAATATTCTAAAGTGTAATGTAGCAAATAGCAATGTGCTTTTTTTTTTTTACAAAGGTACGGGATGTGACAACTAATTTTAACTGTGCCTGTGTGCAGCCAATCACAAAATCATCTTAATTCATCTTAATCTGCCTCTTTATTTAATCTATATTACTGATAATTGAAATCCAATCTAGACAAAACCATGTAGTAGATCCTGTAGACAAATAGAGCGATTTCAGCAGATGTTAATGAGATCACGTTATTTCAATTTTCCAAACGCTCTTCACTAATGTTCCTATAGCCAATCGATGACTAATCCCTGCTCACCATTGGTCCTAATAATGAATAATAAATTACCATTGATTTTAATGACTAACCACTCTTCACCAATATTGAAAAAACCTTAACAACCAATCACTGATCGCCATTATTCTTAACTATTAATCACTGAACATCATTGTCCTTAACAACCAGTTATGGACAGCATTGTCTCTAACAAACAATCTCTGATCATTGTCTCTAACAATTACTGATTATCAATTGCCCTAACAACCAATACCTAATCACCATCACCCGTAACAACCAATCACAGATCACTATGGTCTCTAACAACTGATCCCCAATCACCACTATGCCTAACACTTTATCATTGAACACCAATTGCCCTAGCAATCAATCACTGATCGCCATTGTCCTTAACAACCAATCACTGAACTCCATTATCTCTAAAAATCAATCACTAATCACCACTGTCCATAACAATACCAGTAACTGAACACCATTGTCTTTAACAACCAATTATGGACACCATTATCCATAACAACCAGTGACTGATCACCATTGTCTCTAATAATCACTAATCTTTATTTCCCTAACAACTAATACCCAATCATCACCATCTATAAGAACCAACCACTGATCACTATTGTCTCTAACAAGTAATTCCCAATAACCAGTATCCCTAACAACCAGTCACTGATCACCATTGTCTGTAACAACTGATCCCAATCAACACTGATCACCATTGTCTCTAATAATTAATACCTGATTGTTCTTTTCCCTAATAACTAATCCCCAATCAGCCGTAACAATCCAATCACTGATCGTCATAAAATTTTCTTTATTCATGTAACATCCTGTGACAAACCAGTGATCGTGACCATGTAATAAATATACACATTAGATGCGATCCATAACTTTTTCCCTGCTATTCATATGGGTCAGTTTCGGACTTTGTCATTTCCTCCATGTCCTGCTTTTCAACTTGCCTTATGTATCCTCTTGAGCACAGATGACATTATGGCTTTGGGGTTTTGCTGCGTGTGTGTGGGCGTCTACACTGGACACCACACTGGAGCACTAGGAATAAAATACTCCAACATATTTTTCCAGACATTTGGCTAAGCGTTTTCTTGGACAGCCGTGTCACTGTGAATCTCTCTGCAGCACAGATTGCACATTAAAAAAACACTATAAAAATAAACACGGACCAGCCCAAACAGGAAGCAACATAATTTCAGGTTGGTAGGTCGAGTTTATTTTTATTACGCTGGAACATCCTTAGTGACGACAGCTAAGAGCCACTATGTCGTTATTGTGCCACTGTAGTCACTGCTAAATAAATGAATGAATTTACATTTACAAGAATTTGTCTTTTTATATCATTCGCCAGTTGGTTTTTGGCTGGTGATGTGAAAGGATTTTTAACTCCATAAACCCCCAGGTTCAGCCTAAAGCATATTTTCAGGAACTAAAATGAATGAAAGCTATGAATTATTTAGTAGATCCTATAAAGCTAAGTGAAATAGTCTGGAAAAAGAATGCATGCATCGGCAAGTGAAACCTGAGAGTTTAATGACAAGAAAAAAGAAACAAAAATAAGAGAAAAATTACAGAAAAATTAACATATTAAAGATGTCATTGATAAATTTAAAACCTGAATCATTTATATTTTTATATGTATGTCATAGCACAGTGGCTTAGTGGTTAGCACTGCTGCTTTGGACCTCCAGGGTCCGGGTTCGATTCCCACCTCGGGGTCTGTGTGCATGGAGTTTGCATGTTCTCCCCGAGCTTGGCGGGTTTTCTCCGGGTGCTCCGGTTTCCTCCCACAGTACAAAGACATGCAGATTAAGCTACTTGACGTTTCCAAATTGCTCAGTGTGTGAGAGTGTGTGTGTGCCCTGCGATGGATTGGGACCCTGTCCAGGATGTACCCCGCCTCATGCCCTAAGTCTCCTGGGATAGGCTCCATGTTCCGGTGACCCTCTATACAGAATAGATGATGTACGTTGCGAGAATCGTTAGCCCCACCCACAAGTACGACTGTTTACCAATTCCATTCTCCTCAAGGATTCTTTGGATTTTGTTTATTTTGTTAATTGCCACTAAGTTTCTGTTAATTTACTGTAAGTATATTTGTCTTATCAGTGTAACCACTGTGGTGAACAGTATTAAAAACAGACCATACACACCCACATGTGCTGTTTGACTTCTGGCTCTCTACATGTAATCAAGCAACCTCTCTCTCTCTCTCTCTCTCTCTTCCTCAGACAGGACTGCACTCCGTTTTAGATCTCATTTAGCCGTTGTTTAGTTAAGCCAGCACATCAGAAGCTCCTACACAGCAAAGTTCATGTAAGGGGGCGCGACTAGACTTTTTTTTAGTCTAGACAGACAGCCAATCAGAGTCAGGGATATTTTGCGGGCTTTAGGTTTTTGGGTTTGAGGCTGGGTAGTTTGGATGAAACCCACTGGCAGTGTCATGCCAAAGTGGAGATGCTTCACACAGCCCAAGGGAGCGAGACCTGTAAGTAACTTTGATTGATTTATTTATTTTTTTAATTGTTCTTTATTGTCTTTAAATTGAATCAGCCTGGTCAACTTTTAAAGCAGTTTTTGTGATTTATGATTATTCTTAGAATTTAATTAACATAATTAGTTTATTCTTCATGGAATGGGTCTGTATGGTAGATTACAGAAATATTGGATCTTTTTTAATCTGTTGTTACGTATTAAATAAAGTGAGATGTGTACTCGGAGGATTGGGGGAAAAAATTATATGGCTTCTGTGTGTTTTTAGGGACGTGGCCTTATTTCCATCCCTCTGAGTACAGTATGTGTGTGTGTGGGTGGGTGAAAACACATTATAACATAACATGGTAGTGACACATTGTAACCTCACAGCCTCAATTGCTTCTTTAAAAAAATTATACATGTACTGTAAATATTCTATCATGCCGCGGTGGTCAATTACATTATTAATTATTTACATTAATTACATTAATTAATTGAAGTACAAATTGACCTGGGCTCCTGGGAATATATACAATGGGCTTCCGCAGTCACTAGTTGGACTACAGAGCTCTCTAGATGGATGGAAGCACAAATTAAGGGACGCACAGATGTGACAAAACGTTTAAGTCCATCATCTTTGTTCACGAAGATGATTAATAGGGCAGATGATGTGGCTGGCAGTTTAGAGAGCAAAAATGCCAGTGCTTCAAGATTTGCTTCTTTTTTTTTTTAGCCAATCGTGGTCATCTCTGAGCTTGTGCATGTGGAAGAGGGTGAAAAGTGCTGTTTAAGAAGAAGCATTTGGCCAAATTTATACATCTCTCCCTCTCACACACTCTTACACGTCCCTCAGAAAGCAAGTGTTGAGAGCATGCAACACTTCATCAAAAACACAAGTAAAGAATTCAATACAAATGATACTTTTGATTTATTTAACTTTCCACACTTACAGTTTAAATGTACATGTCTTCATTATAAATATAATAATAAAAAAAAGAGCTTCTATGAGCAAGGGTGTAAAACCGTTAAAGCTTTTAGTGTCTGTGTTGTGAGTTGCACTAAGCATGAGCTCACTCTTGGACTCTATTCCTGCTCTTGCTCAGGAGGGAGTGGCCGTCTCAGTGCAAATCAGATTGTTTGTCCAGCAAGATTTGTTCCAAGAGCCTGGCACGTCCAATCTGATCAGTTCATCTAATACAAACAGAACGTTACATAAGAAGGATAAAAAAGCACAATGCTTACAGGTGTGCACTAAAACCAAGAGCTGTGTAGGAATCTGGGATAGAATATGAGCCTGAGCAATACTAACACTATCAAGTGAATTGTGAATTATGAGTGTCTCTGGTTAATTTGAATGATTAATTTGAATTAATTTGAACTGGTTAATTTGAATGATTTTTTATTGTAATGCTTCGGAGAATTCGCTCCATGTGGAGGTCACCATGTTCCATATGGTGGGGATTCCTTGCCAGATGTGGACTATCAGAATGGGAAGCACGGCATGCTCCCCTGAGAAGGGTGTTCCTCATTTCCCTCCTCCTCCTCCCCCTCTTAATTTTCATCTTCCTCCCTGTTATCATCGTCATTATTATCATAATTTCTTCCTATGCTTTCGTATTTATTGTTACTCTGACATGTTTTGAGGGATTCATATTGCTTTCATATTGAAGTTATGTTGCAGGCACACAAACGTAGGTAGACAAATGTAAATACCGAAGACATGCTATTTCCTTTCTTTGTGGAAAACCTACTGGCATGTTGTATTTTGGTTGAAACTTGACATGTTACATGAATGGAAGTTTTTTACTGTCATGTGAGCAAGCAGTCACAACATAAACACTTGTCAACATGAGTGTGAGTCCCTCCAGTGAAAGCAGCGTCTATTTATTCATTCTTAGTAACTGCTTGGTCAGAGTTCCAAGATTGAATTTATTCTACTAGTTTATTATGCAGAATATGAGAAATAGAGCCATGTAAATTTGTTAGAAGTGGTTACAAACAAACAACAACAAAAAATAGTCGTGCATAAATCTACACAAATATTTCAAATTATGCAGCTGAGCTTGAGGAACTGTGAGAGCCAGCATTCACACTCCTTGTGGACATTTCTATGATGAGGGTTTTCTTCAACCTCCGATTCTAAAAAAAATGACTCCAAATTGCAAATGCCAAAACATGCAGTTCCTCAACTGACCACTAGCTGCTCCAAAAGTGAGTCAATCCCAATAGAGCCCCAATAGCTCATGCTTCAAATGCTCAACTTTACAACAGAAATAAACATGTTAACAGTCTGGTATGAAAACTGGTTTTGGGCTCAAGAGCTAGATTTTCCATTAATTTAACTCTTCAGTTAAAATTATATTAAGCCATAAAATGATCCATAATTACACACGTTGATTTGTGGCCGATTTGAGCGACAGCTGCAGTGCAGGTGTCAAACCGTTAGATGTCTTCTATGCATCTTTTTATTAACCAGATAACTAAAATCGTTGTAGTTCAATTTACCGGAAGAAATGTAGAAATGGAGTTCAACTAAATGCAAAGTAACTAAATTAACATTAAGTCACCTTAGTAGGTACTATTGTTAAAAGCGCTATACAAATAAAACTGAAATTGAATTTAGTATATTAGTGAAGTAGGCGTGTTCTAACCAACAGCCAGTCACTGTTCGATCCACCCATTTGCACATTTATGGATTAACCAGGATTTAAGCTGAGTCAGCTCCTGCCAAGATGGCGACGACCAGAGTTGACCTTCAAAACCACTTTTCAGAAAAACCAATGAGCGACGTCACTCAGGGTTTGTCTAGTTTCTTTATACAGTCTAAGGTTTCCGAGCTCACAGTAGTTCATTAAACAAAACTTTTCTCCAAACACTAAAACAGATAGAGTTACAGATACTAACATTCCAATACACCAATACATCCCTAAATAATTCATTTATTCATATTTTGCTCTGATACTTTATTTTCCCCTTTATTTCTTCAAGTATGTCTTGAAGTGATATTAATCTCCAGATTAAAATATAGTTAGCAAATATAAATATTGTTGCGCAAGCCGTGAAGCCGCGTGTGTCCGATCTGGGTCCTCTCATCTCGTACTCATGCTGATGCGAATCAGAGAACAAAGAACTGACCACTAAACCTCAGTCGGATCAGTTACAGCCCCCAGAACGCCGAGATGACCCAGGGCTTTAATACAGCGCCAGCATCCCGGAGCAGGGGTCAAAGGTCAGCTTTAGGGATGGGCAGGAAAAAAGAAGTCAGGGCGGAGTTGGCTATAGGGGGTGAAATAATCGCAGCTGTATAAACCGAGCGCTTCCGTGTTCACTTTCCTCACTGAGTGATTCATGTAGCGAGTGTGTGCGCAATTAAACATCATCCCCAGTTGAGATCATGTGTGCAGTGTGTGTGAGTCACGCTGTGAACACACAACCCCTGCTTCTCTCCAGTAGGGTTAATGACTTGATTTGAGTGAGTCATGTGCCCCCTAACCACCCAAAGCACACACACACAGAGACACACGCATACACACTGATGGTCTGTGTCCTCACATCTTCCTGCTTTACCTTTAACTTGATTTATTTTTTCATGATGCATCGTCACTGATTTTGCAGTCACTATCCACCGTTATCAAAGTATATTTAATGTTATATATTATGACATATATAATGTTATGTTAACATTTGTCACTGAGGCATAACAAGTTCAATAAAATCTCTCCAGTGTTCCAATACTTTTGCAAAATATTACTGTTCACATTTGAATAATGTCCATACTGAAAGGATTTTCATACTGAAATGAATTTCTTTTACATTAAAGGTTTGGTTATTTTGTTGACGGTTTCCGAATTTTGTCTCAACCAGACTGGATTTCTTTCGTATTTTTATTTCAAGGAACTCTTCATTTGGTTTTCTATAAAAATGTTCTGCTCTTAAACAAATCGTGTGCGTGAATGAATGAATTATTTTGCATCTTTCTCCCCCCTTTACCTGCTGTAGCTCTCGGGCGGCTGTGAACACACGGTGGTGCTGCAGGACTTCGTTGCGTGTTCGGCGTGTGAGCTGAGTGTGCACTCAGGACAGACGGTGGAGGTGTTGGAGCGCTCGAGCGATCGACCTGGCTGGTGTTTGGTGCGCATCACAGAGCGCTCGCCCCCTCAGGAGGGACTCGTACCCAGCAGCACGCTGTCGGTCTCGCACTCGCGCAGCAGCGTCGACATGGACTGCTTTCTCCCCTCCGGCAAAGGTAGGGGTACAGAAACGAAAGCCTTGTTCACACATGGCGTTACCATACTGTACAGCTGGACAGCACTTGTGTGAAAAGATGATCTGTGCATTCAAGCTGGCGCTTGATATATTGATGATGCATGAAAATTCCAAGCATGTTCTTTCTCGACTGTCCATTTCTACCTGGATCAATTAAGCCAGGTGTTAATTGCGTTAATGGACAAACTTGACTCACCTCTCAAAGATAAATTTCAATTAAGACATCATTTGCCCTATTGACTTACTGTAGGCCTCTGTGAATCAAAACCAGTTAATCTTATAATAAATTATAGATTTATTAAAGTAGTTACAATTCAGTATTGTATAGTATAGTATAGTATAGTATAGTATAGTCTATAATAAAATATATTTATTACCTAATTACATATAATGAATAAATAAATAAATAAATATAAGTAAACTATTTACTCTTATGTTTGTGTGGATCTCATGAAATCATGATGTAAATTTGAAAAAAACTGAAGAGTGTTGAAGATTTCACGACCAAAAAAGAAGAACCACAAAAGCTGTTTTTACATAGTTTGATATCCTCAGATCTAAAGCAAATTTGCAGCATGCTTTATAGTACATTCATGACTAACAGAAGACTGCTGTTGTTTTCATTCTATTGAACGTCAAAGCTGTAGTACAGTATAGAAGAGTGTAATATAGTATAGTATAGTATAGTTTAGTATAAGATAGAAAACTACCGTATAGTATAGTGTATTGTAGTATATTATAGTGTAGTATAGCGTACAGTGTAGTACAAGGTAGTATCAAAAAGTTTCAAAACTAGTTTTGCTACACGCCAACAAATGGCAGCACAAGGCTGCGCTCACAGTCACAGGGAGCACCGACAGCATGCCAAAAGCCATCATCCTGTGTACATCGGGAGCTGTGCAACTGGTGCTATTCTGACCATTTCTGCTATTTCATTATGGACAACAAGTTAGAATAAAGGGCGAACGTGAAATTCTGCGGGAAATCGGGCAAATTCGCCACAGACACTCTTGATATAATTTGCCAACTTTACGGTGACGCTGTAAAATGTTGTTCAAGGTGTGTAAGTAGCACACACGCTTCAAAAGCGGAAGAACATCACTGGAAGACATTGAGAGCTCTACAAGACCTTTAACAAGCTCAACCTCCCAAAATGTACAACCCATTCGGCAACTGCATGATGATTGTCTGAGAACAAGCCACAACATTGTGGGTGTGTTATACGGAACAGCCCAGGCAATCATCACGTGTGATCTGAACCTGCTGCCAAGTTTGTCCCCAGGCTGCTGACCCAGAAGCAGAAGGAATATTGTGTCAAAGTCCGCCAAGAAATTTGTCGGCGTGCCGTGGATGACCCGCCCTTCATGTCGAGGATTGTTACCAGTTATTAAACTTGGGTGTATGGTATGACCATGAGACAAAGCAACAGTCTTCACAGTGGAAGAGCCCATCATCTGCACGACTGAACAAGGCGAGGCAGGTCCGCAGCTCGACCAAGTGCAGGATCATCGTCTTTTTCGACATTTGTAGCATTGTGCATCGAGAATTCTTGCCTAGGGTCCAGAGCATCCATAACAAATTCTGATTGCAGGTTTTAAGGGGTCTGAGGGAGGACAAACGGCAAAAGCGTCCGGATCTGTGGCGCATGAATCTCAAAACTTTTTGATACCCCCTTGTATAGTTGTATAGTATAGTACAGCATAGCATAGCATAGCATAGTCCCATCCAGGACTATAGTACAGAATAGCATCCAGGGTGCACCATCCATAGTGCCCAGAGCCCCCCTGGGATAGGCTTCAGGCCCTCAGCGACCCGGAACAGGATAAGCCATGGACAATGAGTGAGTAAGTGAGTGAGTATAGTATGATATAGTACAGTGTAGTGTAGTATAACGAGATGTAGTGTAGTATAGTATAGTACAGCACAGTATAGTGTGGCATATTTTACTATAGTATAGCACAGTATAGTGTGGTATAGTACAGTGGAACCTTGGATTACGAGCATAATTAGTTCTGGAAGCGGCTCGTATTCCAAAACACTCGTAAACCAAAAAATTTTTTCCCATAAGAAATAGTGGAAACTCAAATTATTCGTTCCACAGCCCCAAAAAATAAATACATAAAAATAATTAACACAAAATATAAAGTAAAAATAAAACAAATTAACCTGCACTTTACCTGCATTTTACCTAATAAGTAAAAATAAATCCCGACAGATAAGTGTTTCCATTTAAGTGTTTCACGCTGTGTGTGTGTGTGTGTGTGAAGCCCCTCCCGTCCCGAGAGAGAGTGTGTGAACTGGCATGGTGTCAAATTACGCGCGCACACACATAAGAGAGGCTGAGGGAGAAAGTGGATTTTTAACCTTCTAATGAGACTTTCTTACACAGTAAACTTTTCTCTTATTTGAGTTTCACATAAACACACATTAACGGAAAGAGTGTTTTGTCGGAAATCTTATCAAGGAACATCGCTAATGACACTCGTGTGAGCGCATACTAACGGAATCACTGTAACGTAAAACAAACAAACCTTTGAAAAGAATCACGACAGAGCAGTGTTTCTGTGTAGAGCAGAGAGGGGGTGCTTCTCACACACACACACAAACACACATACACGCTAAACGCGAGAGAGTGTGTGACCCGGCACGGTGTCAAATTACGTGCGCGCACACACATAAGAGAGGCTGAAACAGAGAGGGAGAGAGAAAATGGGTCTTTACCCTCTAATGAGACTTTCTTTTGCTTTACACGCGCGCACACATGTGTGTTATAAGAAACAGTACACGCGCACTGTACACACACGCATACAGACACAAAATAAAATATGTTTTACACACACACACGTGGTCACAGTGTTAGAGTAAACAGTACACGCGTGCACGGATGTTGATTACACCAGTAAGAGACGAGCACTAAGACCCAGCAGGGGAGACGATTACCGACAATTCTGCAGAGAGAGAAAAACCATTGGCAAAGTTGTGATCACGTGACGCTCGGCGTCAAAACAAGAAGCGCATGCGTGATATATGATACTCGGTACTCGTAAAACCGAGACTTGCTCGTTTTTCAAGTCAAAATTTATTAAAAATCTTTGCTTGTCTTGCGGAACACTCGTAAACTGCGTTACTCGCAATCCGAGGTTCCACTGTATAATATAGTGTAGTACAGTATAGTGTTATGTATTACAGTATAATGTTGTGTAGTATAGTATTGCATAGCATGGTGTAGTATAGTAACTATCTATAACCTATAAAAATGTTTCAACAGTAGAGAAGTTTGAAAAAAATTGTAGTTTCCTTGCTAGCAAAATATTCCAAATGCCCCATTTGGAACCAAAACGGAGAACAAAGTTAAGGAATAAAAAAGACAGAAATTATTAATGAGATACTTTGAATGGTTTGTTTTATTGTGATATTTTGGTTTTTGGGTTGAACTTCACAAACACCACTAAGGATCTCAAAAATATTCAAGGAAACTTAAAGGCAGCATTTCACATGGAGCTGTATTTAAACATTAGGCTTATAGAAGTCTAATCCTGGGCCATCTTGCATACTGTGCTTTCTGGTTAAAGAATAATTAGGATGAGCTCATTAATTAACAGATCAGGAGAGTCATGGGAGATGATGATGATGATGATGATGAATAGGAATGACTGTGGCTTTTTGAGTATAATGAAAAGCTTCTTGTGTTGCCTGAGACTTGAGATGTGCGGCTACTATATTTGTGCTAAATCACATGATCTTGTCCTCTGAGGGGTAAAAATAGGAGGCAGTTGAAAGTTGTCATGCACTGTTATGGAAAATATTCTAATTTATGTGTGATAATAAGACGAGTTTTGTAATAAAATGTCAATGAAAATTATAATCGCTGATAGTGTAAACTGTAACCATGACAGTCATAGAGGTGTGAAATCTTTTGTAGTGTTTATTTTTTTTTTTTTTATGCTGATTTGCAGCGATTTCGCAGAAATATGCTTTGGATTTCTGTCAGTGCTTAAATGGGGTCAGCTATGTTTAGAGTTTATGTTCTGTATTGCGCAACCAGCTGTATTGTCCTTGTCTCGTTTCTCCTTATCTCAGAGATCCTAATAGAGGGCTTGTCTGTTTAGACCTGTTCACTGTTTGATGTTTTCTAAGAATCTAAGAAAAGAAGTAAACGGTGAATCAGGGCATGGTGAAAAACAACACAAAATCCAATTATGATTAAATTTCACAATTATAAACCAGGTTATGTGTTCACACTTGAAGCCCATTCAGTTAACATTCACTTCACCACTCTAAGCTTAAAAACATCATTTTCCTGTATTTATTCTCATCTCAAGTCCTCTCAGAGATTTTAATGTAATAATTTCATGCATGTTCGTGTGTGTGTATGGGGCGGGGGCGGGGCGGGGGTCGTTTGGTGGTGGTGGGGGGTCATCTCTGAATGCATGTCTATTGCTAAAGTAAGTAAGGAGACTGGAGGTGTTGAAACTCAGACGCTCCTTTTTAAAGTGGGCCACTGCAGTATGCCTGGAATGAGTATAGCAGGACACATACACAAACAGACAGACAGACAAGAGACACACAGACACATTCAGAATTACTTGATTTATTGTGTAATAACTTTATTGTAATTAACCAGGTATATTAGAATAAATAGGTGATATCCGTTTATTATTCAAAAGCTACAACACAACTATAAAAATCCACTCTCTGGGTATTTGTCTTTCCTTCTTTATCTCTCTGACTCTCTCTCTCTCTCTCTCTCTCACACACACACACACACACACACTCCCCTTCACTCTCTCTCTCCCCACCTCGTTCCTTCCTCTGGATGGTATAGAGTAGGACAGGCTGAACTTCACACTCGGCTTTAGTGCCAGACAGACCCTCTGTCTCCCTCTGTCTCTCTCTGTCCGTCTGTCTTTCTCTTCTTCTCTACCTGTCTCTGCATCTCTCTGTCTCTCTGTCTGTCATGCGAAGTTGGAGGTCGTGCTCTTGCGGAGAGTGTTTCAGGTGGATTGTAAAAAGGGTGTGCTGTTGTGAAGGAACAGGTGCGTACTGTATGTATGAGACATTAAACCGTGTGTGTGTGTGTGTGTGTGTGTGTGTGCTTGCAGATTTTGCTTGTTTGTTCCAGTCTTCTGTACGACATTGAGACGAGTGTGTGCGCATGTGTGCGCGTGAGGTGTTAATGAATGAAGTGTGTACATTTCTCATGTTGATAAGGTCACAGAGTTGATATTGGGAGAGCCGGTTTCTCCAGGCTTAGTTAATGAACAAGTTCGTTCTGAAAATGGTGGAAATTGTTTAACTTTTGACCTCAGCGCCGCTGAGCAGGTGAGTGAGCCGGACCCTGGACCGCACGTTCAACCCGGCAACCTGCGACGGGACGCACGCTGAACCTGCTCACACTCAAGTCATGTCAGAGCAAATGGCTTGTTTTACACTTAATGGGCATGAACTTTAACTCTTTTACTTCAAAAAAAGTTTATTTAAACTAAATAAATCTCATATAATTTTCTATATAAAATAGGAAAGTTTTATAGATATATGGATTTTATTCAAAATAAAAATAAACAAAAAGTGACAGTAAAATGAAATCTTAGGACCTGACTATTCTTTCTTTTTTCATATCTATATATTTAAAAATTACTGTTTTTGTTTATTTTAGATTTAGAGAAATAATATTGCAAAATTGTCAATTAGAATGGTCTTCTTTATAAATGTTTTATAAAATGCATTACGGCCAATAAATATAACATTATTAATTAAGCATTAAAAATAAGTTATTTTTATTTATTTATTTTTGTATTTCTTAATATGAAGGGAAACATAAAGGAATAAATTATTATGAAGTAATAAGTAATTTATTTTTAAATACATCATATACCGTAAAATCACAAATCAATTTTTGCCTTTTTTTATTTTTAACCTTCATACCTCATTACACAGATGCTTTATTTTGAATGATTTGGATAAATTCTGATTCATATTTGCTTCTCCATTTCATCCTGATTTCATCAAAATCCCTTTAATGAGCTCGGGTACAGATGAGATTCCTTATTATACTGCTCAAAACAATGAAGAGAAGACTTCATCATGGTTTCACTCGATATACAGTATATATTTTGAGCAGTATATTTTTTGTAATGTTAAATTTAAAGATAAAGTGAAATTTTACAATTTTTATCTTATTAGATTTATTCCTCATCTTCTACTTGGCCTTGAGTGTCTTAGTAAATAGATTTTGTTTTTTCACTATTTGTGTCCGTGTGTGTGTGTGCATCTAAGCTTGCACTGTTTTCTTCTGACCTAATTTCTGACACTCCAGTGGCTTCTGCCGCCTGTTTGCTTTTGAAGCTGCATTTGATAACGACTGCGCTGAGATGCTGTACGGCGCTTCGGTTATGAATCTTTTCCAGTTCTTTCTTTTTTTTTTGTTTGGATTATACAGCTAAAAATATCCCTCACATTCTACAGAGGTATAGATTATTGAAAAAATAAAAGGCACGGTGGCGTGCCTACAGGATTGAGGGCTCAAGTCTGTGTGCATGAAGTTTGCATGTTCTCCTCGGGCTTGGTGGGTTTCCTCTTGGTACTCCGGTTTCCTCCCACAGTCCAAAGACATTGCCGTTCCCAAATTGCCCGTTGTGCGTGTGTGAATATGTTCCTGTTGTCTGTGATGGATTGGCATCCTGCCTTTTGCCTAAAGTCTCCTGGGATAGGCTCCAGGCCCCTGCGACCCTGTACAGAATTAGATGTATAAAAGATGAATGAAAAATTAATGAATGAAAAACATGCCATCTGAATTTAAAATTTGACTTTTATTTGTAAAGTTTTGTAATTGAAGTAGACATAATCGACACATGCCCGGTGCCTTGAACTTGTTTCAAGGTTCTCAGGTTCCTAATAATAAAATCGAGGTGGAGATTACAATACTAATTACAGTTGAATTTAAATCGCTATTATACTACTAGATTATTACTTTAATGGTACATCATTGATGATCAAATACAGTATGTGCTCCTGTCTCAATCTGAAGTCTGCGAATATAACAAATTAAAATTGTAAGATTTAAATTGCATTCCAAGTTTCTACTCCCTGCACACAATTTTAACTTCAGTTGCAGTAATTCAACCACAAATTTAAATAATGGCATAATAAATCACGGCAGCATGGTGTCGGCAGCACGGTGGCATAGCAAGCCTGTACAGTACTAGTGTGAGAGAGTGAATAAATCACACGTGAAATGGATTAAATTTAGATTGAAGTGGCTCATTTGTCTCATCCTGCAATTAATATAAGCAGTCAATATAATCGCCCTCATGTCAGATTGATTTTTTTTAGCACAGATTGATTGAGGTGGAAGAGATGATGCATACAAGCTTGTTGTTGGAAAATCTGATGTATAATTGGAAAGTGTAATGAAACGCATGATTGGACAAAATGTCTTGGGTTATGATCCAAAACATTTTACTGCTAATGTGTTGAGTGAGGGCATTTTTTTTTTTTTATTATTACTTTTTATTGATTATTCAATTAAGATCACAAGCAAAGAAACAAAAGCAATGCTTCAGGAGTGGGAAAAGGAAAGAAGAAACAATATATAATAAATAAAACAGGCGGCGATCTGGCTTCGTGGTTAGCCCTGTCGCCTTGCACCTCCAGGTTCCGGGTGCCATTCCCGCCTCGGGTCTGTGTGCATGTTCTTCCCTGTGCTTGGTGGGTTTCCTCTGAAGTCTTATGAAGGGGGTTAAGAAAGGGTTAAATGTTACACACATGGCTTCAATTGACATACCAAAACTAATCACTTCATTCCATCCTTACCAAAAACTATAGTAGATTTATATGAATAGATCTAATAATCTATTAATATTATTAATAGTTAGAGATGCAGATGAAATTTGTGGCACGTTCCAAAATTAAAGTTTGTAAAAGTTAGGAATGTCAGGATCTTTTGGAGAGAACAACACTGTTTTTCATTTTATATTATGTCATTAAGAATAGTTTTCCAAAGTATTTTCCAACTCCAAGTTCCAATTCCAAGAGAATAGGACGCTATTTTATTTCTGGTGAAATTGCTGAATCAGCAAATGACTGACACATGGGAGCTACTTGTGATAGATGATACAGTAGGTGACGGATCCCTGGAATGCGTCAAAGATGTTGCCAGGTTGGAAAAGTTGACGAGCAGACAAGCGTCGTGTCACTGCTGAGATAATCAGTTTATTCTCAACATAGAGACAAGGCTCAGTTATTTTGGTACTTTCCTTCTCTCTTACTCAATATTTATCGCCATGGTTTGTTGCTATGTGTGTGTTGATGCATTACGCTGACCCTCTGGCACAGTTTCACTTCTTTACAACAGAAGAAACGCTCACTGAGTCATGTGTGTGAGTGGTATGTTGGAATGTTGCAGTGTGTGCACACTGGCTCAGACAGGGCAGGTCAGTCCGGTTTGACAATCTGGCTTTGAGCTACCTGGTGACACTTCCTGGGTTAAACCTCGGAGAAGCATGTAGTGTCTCATTCTGAATTCAATGCTGGATTTGTGCTTATTTTACTCCTCTAAAAAGTAAGGCTGCAGATTTCTGGTGTGGTTAAGATACCATTTTTCATGTTGTATAAAATGCTATTTCTTGTCTTTTAGTTACTTATAGTTACTAATATAGTGATAATACTAATAAGCACAAAAATGCTTCTTCTGTAGAAAATTACCCAGTGGGCAGTTCAGAGGTGAAGTCGGAGTCGGTGACATCACTGCAGCCTCAGACATCTGTGACCTCATTGCCGAGCAGCTCACCAGGACCCAAGCGCTCCGGAACGACTGGAAACACGTTAAAGAAGTGGCTCACCAGCCCCGTGCGACGCCTCAGCCACGGCAAGGGAGACAACGCCAATGCCAAGAAACCCAACAACAAACAGCGAAAACGGGACGGTCGCAAGAGCGTGGACCTCGGAGCTCAGCAGGAGGACAGTGCCGAGGAGGTGAGCGGAGTCAGGGGACAGTGTGGGAGGGGTTTGATAAGGAGGACAAAATGCATGTCGTGATAAAAATGTAAGCAGTGAGAAATGTCCACTGATAATAAGCACCTACCATTGATTATTTTCCTGTAACAGCACAACCTTAAGAGTTTGATTCTTCTGAGGGTTGATACAGAGTGCATAACGAGTAGTCTTTTAATCACCTTTTCCAGATATACTGTTAGTCATATATTAGAATTTTCTTTCAATTTTGTGAAGCTGCTTTGAGACAATGACCATTATTAAAGGCTGTATATAAATAAATTTGAATTGAATTGAATTGTGTGTGTGTGTGAGTGTGTGTTTTACATCCTTCTCTTTCTGACTTTACAGAGAGGAAGGAGAGGAGCAAACAGCGGAGGAGAGGACGAAGCTGAAGACGAGCCACACACACCTCTACCTCCCCCGATGGAGATCATTAAAGATCCCTCAGCGCAGGAGGAGAAGGTTTCTGAAGCTCCTTTTATCAACCCACTCGCACATCGTTTCGTTCTAACTCGTGTTTTGTTTGTATAGCATATTTTATCTGTGAATTATTTATCGCTTACCTCATCATCAGGTTTTCTTCTTAATTAGAGCAAAACCTTGCTGAAAGAAACTAAATCTAGTTCCACAGTCTGCTGAAAGCACTGTATGATACCAGGGGTGTCAAAACGTATATTGCTGACAATACAAACCTGCTCAGAGGATGTAAAAGAGAGAATATTCAACATTTTTATGCTCATTTTATATAATCAGTATTTAGACTGGTTGTGCTACTTGAATAGATAGAATAGACATTTTTATTTCTTCTTTTGTCATAAGGGTGTGCAGACTTTTGCACTTTATAAACACTGCGTTTATACAAATTAGAATAATTCTGTTTGTCAGAGTCCAGAGCCTGGATCGTTTGGGTCCGATCAAACACCCCGAGACCCAGAAACAGAGAAGAAGAACAAAGCCCTAAGAGGACGCATGTAAGAGTCGACCTAAAAACATAAGTGTGTGTTTGTGTACATGTGTGTAAAACATCCCACTGAAAGGTCTTCTCTTTACAGGTTTGTACTGAATGAAATGGTGCAGACAGAGAAGGACTATGTCAAGGACTTGGGGACGGTAGTAGAGGTGAGTGCGATATAATGAAACTGGTACATATACAGTACAATGTGTGTATACTGTACGTAAGCACATAATCTGCGCTGTAGCTGGAAGATATTGTCAGCTGTTGTTATAGCAAATGAATCAACACCTTCCGATTCAGGCCTTCATATTTTTTTTGTGTGTATTTTACAGGGTTTCATGAAGAGGGTTGCAGAAAAAGGAGTTTCCGAGGACATGGCGGGGAAAGATAAGATCGTTTTTGGGAATATTCATCAAATCTACGACTGGCACAAAGAGTGGGTCGTGTCATGTTTTTAGCATCATCTACGTCAAGCTACAAAATCATATATATATATATATATATATATATATATATATATATATATATATAAAAAAAA
>JAQMYJ010000037.1:33586612-33600796 GCA_030014305.1 Clarias laeviceps
TTAATCCATTTTAGAATAAGGCTGTGACATAACAAAATGTGGAAAAAGTGATGCGCTGTGAATACTTTGCGGATGCATTGTAATTCATGATAAAATTCATGCCCTCTTGCCATGAAATAATCTATTTGTTATCAAAGAAATAAAACATCGGATGACCGATAATGTTCTCTTACTAAATTCAGATAAGACAGAGATATTACTTATTGGCCCAAAACCCAGTACACAACAGCTCTCACAATTCAGCTTGCGTTTAGAACGATGTACAGTACTATTAATACCAGCTCCACAGTGAAAGACCTGGGCGTAATATTAGACAGCAACTTATCCTTTGAAAATCATAGCTCCAATATTACAAAAACAGCCTTTTTCCACATTAGAAATATTGCCAAGCTTAGAAACATTTTATCCATATCTGATGCAGAAAAGCTGGTTCATGTATTCATGACCTCCAGACTGGACTATTGTAATGCATTACTAGACAATGACCATTGTTAGAAGTGCTGTATGAATAATATTGAATTGAATCATCCTTGTATCTTTCTTGTATTAAGCAACAAAAAGCAGAATACAGAGTTACCTGTAATAAGAATCAACGTCTTCATGATAAGAAAGCTTCATAAATCATCATACAATAATAATAGTAATAATAATAATAATAATAATTACCACCATTATAAACATAATCTTTATTTATATAGCTCCTTTCATAACAGTTCAAAGTGTGTCTGTTGGATACGTGTGTCTGTGTGCGTGCAGAATTTTACTATCTAGAAATCTACTATCCCCTCCCATGCAGATTATACACCAAAGGGTTATGTTGTGTAACAGATACTAGAAAGATTGTACCATAGCCTACATACCTGTATAGGAATAGCATTCATAAAGCATATCGGTGAGAATTTAGACCTTATCAAAGTACAGAAACACTGCTGGTTAAAGTAGTAGGACCGACTACTGAAGGGTACTTAGCTTGACGGGTAATGTTAATGCTAGAGCATACATGTACTGTAACATCTTCGTATGAATGGATGCAAATTCCTGCACACTCACTACTGCCCATGGTTTTTGAAAAGGGATGTCCAACAGGTTCATATAGTCATTAAGTACAACAGCAAGTTCTTTTTTTTTTTTTTTTTTTTTTACAGTGTTTCAGTATTTTGAAATAATAATGCATGATAGGAAAAAATTTATAAGTGACAAGTGAAGTCAGTGGGTGTTTGTCACGCTGCTCCTGTTTAGTTAAAATGGCATTTAATCTAGGAATTGAAAAAAGCCAGGGGGTGAGATAAGTCCCTTTTACTCTTTATCATATATAAATATACAGTATAATACTTGTTAGAACAGAAAGAACAGAACTAGAAAGTTCTGTTCCCTGTTGTTTTATTACTGTCTTCTACCTCTGCCTTTTTTGGATCCGGTACAAGGATTTACATAAGTCATCTTTATCTGCATGGGTTTTAAATCAAGATCCTGAGCTTGACTCAGTCATAAGGCTCAATAAAGGGCCATGACAAGCTTCCTTCCAAGGACAGATGTAAAGATAACAGTCTCAACAAAAATTCATTCCTCAAGTGCATGGAAAAATATTTATATTTATATATATATAGCTAGCAAGGTTTTACTCCGAAACGAATGCACAAACAACCCTGTTTAAATACATACTTGTGTGTGTGTGTGTGTGTGTGTTTTTATATATATATATATATATATATATATATATATACATACACACACACACACAGTACACACATACACACATACATACATACATACATATACCTTGAACTTTGACTCAATCAAATATTAATTACCCTCCTGCTCTGAATCACTCAACTTCATTATGTACCTGAGTGTTTCCTTGATAACAGCTTTAAGATACGACATTCTGCTCAAGTCCTCCGTCGTAGGCAGATGCTTGTTTGGACACACAGACACCAGCTCCTGATAAAGACGATTCTGCACCTCCGGATCACGGGCGAGGTGATATAAAGTCCAGGACATGGTGTTAGATGTCTGAGAAGATGAGAGATACATTTACCACATGCACAGAAATCTAAAAACGCATGATAAACAGTTTGATGCATTAACATGAACATGTTGTGCAAAATTCACTTTTTAGTGTGATTTTGTTTTGGGTTTTTTGACATTCAGACCGGTCGCCAGTGTGTAATGTACAAAAGAAAAGAACATGCCCTGCTTTTGGTCTTTTTCCTGTTTTAGTATTGGCTGGGATTTCAACAAGCCAATTAGATTTCCCCCCTAATGTGACCTCATATAAGAAGATCTCCTGCCCCCGCTCTACTGTTTTTTTTGGTGTGGCTCAGAAGTACCTCATTAACATAGACACTGAAGTGGTGCATATGGAAGAGGAGTGAAACAAAAGCGGTTTTGTGATGTGAAAATTTCCTAAGAAATAGTCAAATATGGGACCTTTAAACCGGGTGGTGAAAAGTGACCTGAAGAGAATCAGAGTTGGTCGCTTTCTAATAATAAAGTGTTTTATTCCATTTATATCACAGCAACTTGTCAACAGTTATCCTTATTTTTTTTTAAAGAACAACATATCTTTTCATTAATTTTAACAATAATAACCTTTACTCTGGGCTAATTTTCACCACCCGTGCAAAACAGCATGCCACCTAAACTTTTATTTCTAATGTAGAGCATGTTCACGATCTGAGCTGAACCTGTGGGTAACGCCAACACTCACCGTGTCAACTCCTCCAAGCAACAGCTCAGTGATGGTTATATAAATCTCTGCCAGGGACAGTTTGTTGCTTGATAACAGGTAAGTGAGGTACATCCCCTCCAGATTCTCTCCACGCTGCACCTGCTCCTCCATCTGCTTCACCTTCCTGTCAATCAAATTCCGCGCTGAAGCCCAGCGCATTTAAGTGAGCCGTTAAACTCCCTGCGTGTTACTTTGCTGCACAAGCAACTCAAAGCTCTCGTTCTCTTCTAAGAGACATCATCCAGCATACCTACATCGTAGAGATCATCCCAGGCCTGGATGAACTGCTTCCAGAAAGGAAATACCTTCCGAGACCATTGAGGAAAAAACAGCACGGTCTCAGATAGCGTTAGCATGTTATTAGCTGCTGCTATGAATCGTAGTGTTTCTGTTGGGATTTCCTCCTGAAGGCAGCCCAAGCGTGTTTCAAACAGAATAGTGGAAATGCCTGAAAACAAAACAAATTGCTGCAGTACGATTAAACAGAGAGCTCTATTTAATTCCAGAATTATTGGCACCCTTCAGGAAAATGAGCGAAATGAATGAGCTCTTAGAGATTAACAGATATTACACTTCCAATCACTTGTTACCTTTAACATTAAATCTTGTCATATTTTATTTTGTCTTACTATATGATGAAGCAAAAATTATTTAGACAGTGCAGACTGAAGAACATTGAGCTTTTACAAAACTCAAAAACTGTTTAACCTTCAAAGCCAAACTTGTAAAGTTCAGAGGCGACGTCAAACACCGTGCTCTTGTCCTGGCTGTGCAAGCGCAGTCGCTCCACCCTCTTCAGCAGATCCGACACCACGTCATGAATGACTGATGCATAGGCAGACGCTTCTTTCAACTTTAGCATTTTTGGATTCAGAGCACTGCGCATTCGGTACCAATTTTCACCCGTACTGTTGGAAACAGAAGGTATGTGCTGTGATGAAAAATCTAGACTAGTTCTTAATAAAGATTATCTACACAGTATCCCGAGGAAAGTGCTTTATGGGAGCTGAAAGAGACTCACTCAACATGGAGCCCGTAAGCCTGGCCCCTCATATCTCTGTATTCTTTCCAGTGTGGAAGCGCAGTCCGCACTGGGTACCGTCCCTCTTGACGGATCACTTGGGAGATGAGCTCTGCTGTCGCCACGTTCACGATGTCAAACGGCCCGAACCGGGAGCGCCAGATTGGCCCGTACAGGCGCTTGTGCTCCACCTGTGACAAAAGTGTTCATCCAAATATTACATCAAAATGCAATCTGACGGAGATGTCTACCAGACTGCTGATAAGCTTTATAATTTCTTTATCCAGTACGACTTTAGTACCTGCCCAGAGTGCCAATAACCACCACATCTGACCATAATATTACTGGGCTTGATTTGCCAGCCAACTCACCTCACCAGGGTATTGTCAAGAGGAAGAGGAGAAACACCCGACCCCCTAATACAGATAAGCTGAAGGCTGCTACAGTATCAAAGCCACCCGGTCTTCAATAATGCCTCAGCAGTGCCACAGGCTGATCACCTCCATGACATGCCACATTGATAGCAATTTGTGCTTAAGGAGCCAAGCATTGAGTGCATCAGTGAACATAATTTTTCAGAATTTCTGTATTGTCAATTTTAATTTCCTTTTTTGATTGATATTAGGAAAGATTGTAATATTTTGAGATACTAGATTTTTCATGAGCTGTAATCATCTAAATTACACCAAAAGAAAAGAAGGCTTGAAATACATTACATGTAATGAATCTAAGATATATGAGATTTTCACTTTTCAATTAAACTGTAAAAGAAAATGAACTTTTTTCAAGCTATTCTAATTACATGCAGCCACTATTACTTATATTATTATATAATACTATTTCCACCCCAATGTATTCCAGGTCCTTTCCAGCTGATTCATTTGAACAGTAAATTCTCTTATTATCACATGCACACCACAGAAAAAATAGAACTTCCTCATGTCACCTCATGTTGTCTCTTGGCCCATATTGGTAGCATAAGGATGGGAGTGTTCTTTAAAATTCATTTAGCTGGAATTTCAGCTTCAAGTTTCGTTTTGACTACGGTTTACATACCTCAGCTGTCTGCAGCCTGTGCAATAATAATTGTAGTCATTTACCTTAATTTAGCCACTTGGATCAAGTCTGTCTCTGTCCAGAGCAGAAACGTATCAGGGCCTGTCTATCATTCCAGAGATGATGATCCTTACTGGCAATGCTTATATTCTTTTTTCATTATTTCTCTTTACTTTTTGTCTATTTTACTGTGCTGTGCTGTCTACCATTTCGTAATTCCTTTGAGCTACAAAGGTGGTTAAATGCAAGATTTTTTTTTTTTTACAGGCACATGCTAGGTTATAACTTCATGACCTTCATTATCACATAGAAAAAATATTAAAATATTTTAGTATATATATTTATATATACAGTATAATATTAAA
The DNA here is from genome assembly GCA_030014305.1 of Clarias laeviceps. Taxonomy (NCBI): domain Eukaryota; kingdom Metazoa; phylum Chordata; class Actinopteri; order Siluriformes; family Clariidae; genus Clarias; species Clarias laeviceps. The sequence continues at coordinate 33,591,786 of JAQMYJ010000037.1, forward strand.
TATTAATATTTGCATCCCTAATTCTGAATGAAATATACCAGCTTGTGTGTGCAAATCTGCTTTAAAAAAATTCCTAGTTCCTAAATTGAATCAGTTGTTTGATAACTGTCAGCATAAAAACTGTATTTTTATAGTCAGTGCTAAGGAAAGAATTGATTCTTTTTTTAGAAGAGAGTTGATTGTTTCTGTTGTTATCTGTTTGAAAAAATGTGCAAGGGATCTAATCTACATTAATCTACACCTTCCCATTCAACACCAGTGTCTGTCCTCACAAATGCGTTTCTGGAAGAATGGTCAAAAATCTCCATAAACACACTCCTAAACCTTGTGGAAAGCCTTCCCAGAAGTGGTGAAACTATTATAGCTGCAAAGGGCCAACATCATGGATGTTACTCAAGTTCATATGCATGTGAAGGCATGCGAGCGAATACTTTTGGCAATAAAGTTTATATGCATATATATACAGTATATATATATATATATATATATATATATATATATATATACTTGGTATAGCACCACTGCCTGGTGAACTGAATAAAATTGACTGTCAATTATACAACAGTAAACTGGTGACAGGATCAGAGGGCACGGCACGCAAGGCTCTTTTATGCAAAGAGGTCAAGGTTGTTGATCCAGCCTCTAAACTCCCCAGATCTAAATCCGATCGAGCATCCATGGGATGTGCTGGACAAACATGTCTGATCCATGGAGCCCCAACATTGCAATTTGCAGCACATAAAGGATCTGATGCTAACCTGGTTTTAGATACCACAGCATACCTTTAGAGGTCTTATGGAGTCCATGCACCACCAACTGTTTTGGGCCCAAGAGTAACTTTAAACCTACGCTGTTGATGGCTGATAGGTGTGTATACTGTACTGTACAGTATTGTACTATGACCATGTATAGCTAAAAGGAATCACTTCAATTTCAGTACAACAGCAGCCAGCAGCAGTAGTAATACTGTTAGTAATACCAGTAACAGGTGTTGTAGTCGAAGAAGGAATAGTCATCTTCTTGGAATGTGTGGAATGACATAGCAACAAGTAGCAGCAATGATTTATTAAAAAAAAAATAATAATAACCCGCACAACACACAGTCCAAAGACATGCAGATTAGATTAATTGGCAGGGACAAACTATTCATTACAGGAACAAACTGATCTTTACAGGGACAAACTGATCATTACAGGGACAAACTGATCATTACAATTTATTTACATCATCATTACATTTTTATATTATTTCCTTTTTTGAATTTTGTAAAATAAATGTAATTTAATTGAATAGTAGTAGGAGTGTTGCTAGACATAAAACTCTACTGTGGCACAGTCATTTTACTTAAATCCCACTCACTCACTAATTGTCTATTCCACTTTTATTCATGGGGGTCCTGGAGCCTATCCCAAGAGACTTAGGGCCCAAGGCGGGGTACACCCTGAACGAGGTGCCAATCCATCACAGGGCACACACACATTCACAAATCCCTTCACACACTATAGAAAATTTGGGAACGCCAATTAACCTAATCTGCATGTCTTTGGACTGTGGGAGGAAACCAGAACCAAGCACGGGGAGAACACACTGACTCCATGCACACAGAAACACGAGGCGAGAATCGAACCCGAACCCTGGAGGTGCAAGGCACCTCATATATTTATTTATTTATTGTTTCTTAATTTCCTGCTGCATGTGTAAAACGCTATACAGACGGTACACTGAAAAGTGCTGTGCAACAAGGCTTGAGTCGAAATAAGGCCATCGGTATTTTTTGTTTTTATAAAACTTGCTTTAGTCCCATCGTGGCATCATATATCAATCCCGATTCTTGCTTCAGGCGACGAATTGCGCAATGTCGGACATGCAAGCACGCACGCGCGCGCGCGCGACTCGAATCGATAGATTTTGGGTTCATTGTGGATAAAAATTAAAAAACACGATTCCTTCTCGTTACAGTTAATCTACATCAACCCATTGTTAAATATAGGAGCTTGATCAAACGAATTTGAGATTTAACTGGGGATCCATAATAATAGAACTCATGAAAGGGGGTCGTGCGACGGCCACGAATAGCGGTAGAAGTAACAGCAGCAGTAATAATAGGAGTAGCAGTAATAGTAACGGGAGAAATAATAGCTTCCAACCTGCAATGCATGACTTTTATCTGCATATCCTTTCACGAACAGCCAGTAAACCGTGGTGGAGAGACTGGGTCCAGGCAGCTCATCCATGGTCTTTAAGTTTCCGGTGAAGGCCGCGGAAGATTGGCGGTTAAAGTCTCCTGCGTGTGACTTCACATTCCGCGTTATGAGCTCCTGAACCGAGCCGAGGGTCCGGCTGAGAGGTCTGATGGCGCGGCACGCTGCTGTCATGATGAACGCCGACGGAAGCGACAAGTCGAAAATTATTATAATAATAATTAAATGAGCTATCGTTTCCCAGCCTTATAGAGGGGAAGCGGGTGTGTCCAGTAGGCTGTTTAAAACCACGCCCACTTCCAAATTCCTTATTTCTAACATTGCGCTTCTTTTCTTATTCTTTTTCTCAGCAGTCGTTTTGTCCTCTCATCTCTTTCCTAACAGACGACGAGCTTTAATGGAAAACGCTTCCCTTCAATAAGTCGAACTTATGTACGTGTACATGTAGGTGGAGTGTGCTGAATAGTTCGAGTGGTACACAGTGCATTTCAGCAGTGATAAGGAATTCTGTCCCTGTCTCCTATTTATATAGGATATAGATGAAAAATGTGGAGAGAGAGAGAGATAACCATAATCATTCTTGTATTTTAAAGCATTTTCACTTCTAACTTATTATTCCATTATTTATTGGAGAGCTTCGTTACACCAGATAATCCAGTTCTCCCAGTTGACTGTATGCATGACAATTACTAAAACCATTTTTTTTCTAGGTGCGTTTCTGCACAGTAAAGAAGTAACACAGTAATTACTTTAAAATAACACCACGCCTGTTTATTTGCCTGTTTATCATCTGGAATATCACGTTTATTGCATTATATGAATGTCCGAGGCGCACAGTAGGACTTGGAGGAAGCGCTCTGTGCGCCCGCAACATCCCGTACACACGCGGAAGTCACGCCCAACTGTCATCAGTCACTCCCGCAACATCTCTGTCGTGTGCGCGCTGCACTCAGTTTGCCCGCTCACGCAATTCGGCCCAAAGTTACAAAAACCGTTCCAAAACTGGACAATCACAGACTTCCTGAAACTCCTCCTGATTGTCTGTTGAGTTTCCAGTCAGGTGGCATTATGGATCGCATTTATTATTAAATTATGTATTAGAAATGCAGCTGTTCTGCCAATCCATGCTACTGTATATGACATCACACAGCTCTGAAAAGAGTAAGACACCACTGCAAAATAATCAGTTTCTTATAGGTGCATGTAATGGTGAGATGAACAGTATTGTTTTATGTTTTGTGCTGACAATATTTCTCCTAAATTCAAAATATAACTATTGTTATTTACAGTGTGTATTTAAAGAAAATGACGACATCAAAACAAAAATAACGCAAGGTGATACAGTATCTGCAGAGCTTTAATTACTCAAATTAAAAAATGCAAATAATTTGTAAACCAATCAGTGTTAATGCTTTGGCTAAATAACATTAAGAAATCAGTACTTGGTGGAATAACTTTTCAATTTGCAATTACAGCTTTCATGTGTTTTTCACATTACTGTTGGGTAACTTTATACCATTCTTTTTTCAAAAAAGCAAACAGCTCAGATGATGCTTAATGATGGTTTGTGACCATCCATCTTCCTCTTGATAACATTCCAGAAGTTTTCTGAAGTAAATTGCAGTGGTCTCTGATTTTTTTTCAGAGCTGTACAGTACAAGTACCTGTACTGTACAGTACCTTGGGGGACAAGGCAGGGAACACCATGGACAGGGTGCCGATTCATCACAGGGCAAACACACACAGACACACACAATGGACAATTTGGAAACACCTGTTAGTCTAATCTGCATGTCTTTGGACTGTGGGAGGAAACTGGAGTACCTGGAGGAAACCCACCAAGCACGAGAGAACATGCAAACTCCACACACACAGACCCGAGGCAGGAATCAAAGCCCAACCTGGAGGTGCAAGGCCACAGTACTAACCACTACCCATGTGCCGTCACCGCAATAAATATGCTATAATAAAGTATCAAAAGATACTCAGCTTACTGTTTTATCACATTTACCCTTTAACCATGTTATGAAAACAGCAATACTCCCTGTCAGCTTCAGATAAGTTGTAGTATTTGTGTTTGGAGTTATCAGGATTTTATATAGCCTACAGTGTACTATGAACAAATTCAGACTATCACAAGTTTACTAATCAGATTTAATTTGGTTGCCTGGTGCTAACAAATTAAATCTTTGAGGTATATTGACCAAGTGTGTTTGTGCTTCCCCCCGCCCCCCATTCACTTTTATTCATTCCTGGTCAATATCACATTTGATCCAAAGGAACACCGGATGAGACACACACTGGATGGAATATCACTCCATTATAGCATTTCTCCCCTGAAATACCAAAACCTGATATTGATATGAAATTACTGTAATGTTGACAGGAAGGATTCTCTGATTCAGTTTAAATTATTTAAACTATTGATTGTTTATTAAAAATAATTATTTATGGCGCCATTTCTCGCAGGATGGACGAGCTGAGATTCCAGTTTTGCGGCCAATCACATTGGCCGTCGTTCAAGTTGAAGATCGCCGGGGGCCAATAGCGACACGGGATGACAATGAAACGGGCCACACTCATATCGGCCGTAAGTCTTATAATCATGGTTGGATTAAGACCTGTAAAATTTATAGGCCAAAAGCTGCAGTTTTGGAGTTACTCTGATCCAGTCACCTAACAATCACAATGTGGTCCTTGTCAAAGTCGCCCAAATCCTTATCCTTGCCAATTTTTTCTGCTTCAACTTTAAGGACAAAGTGTTTATTTGCTGCCTAATATATCCCAACCACTTCCACTTGCCATTGTAACAAGTTAATCAAAGTTATTCACTTCACCTGTCAGTGGTCATAATGTTATGGCTGATTGGTTTTTAAAAGTGAGTGAGAGAGAGAATGCTGTTATTGGTTACATCTTCAAAATAATTAGTGAACAGTGAGCCAAAAACATTGTCTTGAAACTCTTGGTCAACATGACGGTACCCTAGTGTGGAATTGCAGACGGACCACATCGATTAAGGGTCAAGGAAAGGGGTCTTGTTCGGGCCACATTCTATTTTGAAAAGGTTTGTTTATTCTTTCTTTTCAGCTGAAAGAAACATGCATTAGGAGGTGATAAGCTACATGGTGTTATTGTTCAAACAAAAGAAGGTGAAGACAAAAAAAAATAAAAGAAGAAATTTATTTTTGAATAAAATGTAGGTGTTTTAGAATGATGACATGGTGAATGAGTGAGCAGGTCATATACACTCACTGGCCACTTCATTGGGTACCAGTGGCGGACTGGCCATCTGGAGCACTGGGAGATTTCCCGGTGGGCCGCTGGTCAATGTGGACCGGCCCAGTCAGTACGCAAATATATAAAAAATGACGGAAACCATAATATTGCATTTCTTATACACTGTAAAAAGTCATTCTGTCTGATTGTAGATTTAATGAAATTTAATGAGTATACTACATTAAACAAAATTAATTAAGCCTAATTAAGTTTTTTTTTTGTTAATTTTTGCATTAAATTCATTTTACAAATACAGGAATAGAATTTACTCAATTTTGTTGCTTATGTTTTACCTATTCTCTTTGAATAGCGCCAAACAGAGAGAATATTGAATTAATCCAACGTAACTCAAATGAGCAGTTTTTAAATTCGAGCATTTCCTGTTACAAGGCACGCTTTATTTAACTCGCCAGTACGAGCCACGCGTGCGTTGGAAATTCACCACTGCTGAAGTCCTAATTTCGACATTTTTCAGTTTGCTTTAATTTGTCTTAAATATCACATTTAAAGGACATATTTTAACGTCAAAGGGATAGCTGCGCCTCTGCAGGTGAATCGTTTATGTTTACGAGGCCTGCACTGGGATTTCCCGCTGCCGACATCTGCGCCCTTTTTTCAATTAATTCCTTGACAAAGGTAAGGCAAATTATCAAATTAAAATCTGTATATATAGAGTATGTGTGTGTCGCATTTGCACACTTTATATTTTAATGCATATTTTACACCGATTAATGAAGGGGATAACATTCAAATTAGCTTTGCAGATGTACAATGGCTATGCCGTTGTTGTGTCGAAGTTGGATCCCCCATCGAGATGAGTTTTCTTAGGCCCACCCCCGTGAAAACGGCTAAGGGAGCGCGCATTCAGAGCAAGACTCGCCCGCGAGAGGTTATGCGCGTACCACCGAGCTTCAACAGAGCGCGGTAAAGCCCAAATTTGACACTGTTACCGTTTTTAATCTATGAAATGGAATTTCACGCGCCTATTTATTATAATTGAACTGCTTATTAAAGGAAACATTTTAAAGGAAACAGCACAGTGGTCCATGTTTTATAAAATTAAAATATCCTATCAAAAGTACCAAATAAAATGATTCAGTTTGTAAAAAAGCATAAATAAACCATGGGTTGTGTATAGAGTGATAAAAAAAAAGACAATACAATGCATATAATGTTTAGCTTTTTAAAGCAAGTTTTCACAGGGGTGGGGCTAAGAGAACTCATCTCGATGGGGAACCAACTTTGACATAAAACTGTTTCCAGCTAATTGATGAGTTAATGTACTACCAATAATAATCACTAAACACAAACGGATATTGTTGCACAGCATAGTACTTTAAACTGGAATTAAAATGTGAAATGTACTCTAATCTTTTTTTAATAGGTGCAATGAAATGGAGCTGTAAAGTCTGCAGGTATAACGCAATGACTAGGGGTGACCTGTTACAACATTACAGACTACACCATTGGTCAGCTGGAACCTCGGTGGAGTGTCTCCATTTGGATTGTCCTTGCTCCTTTAAAACGTGGACTGCTCTCCACACACATCTCTCAAAGTATCATACACAAGATGAAGCAAGAAAGTCAGAAGTAATTCTATCTCTTAAGTGTGTGCTTTGCTCAAGTATTTATACCGGTGAAAAGGAATATTTTAAACATCTTGGTAATCATTTGAAGAGTCACGAATCCACAGAGTGTGTTTATATTGGATGTGCATTTAAAACAAATGTATATGGGACATTTTTTACTCACAAAAGCCGAAAGCACAATCCCCATTCACCTGAGGACTTTAAGCCAGATATAATTGGAAAACATCAAACTTTACCAAATGAACCTGATTTGAATGTGAGTGACAGTATTTGTGAAGACACTGAAGAAATTACTAGAACGATTGGATCACTTCTTTTAAAGTTGGAAAGTGTTTATAATGTTTCTAGTAAATGCATTGATGAGCTGGTGGAAGAGCTTAATTTTATTTGCACATCTTCTGCTCCCATAATCCAACAAATTGTTAGTAGAAATTTAGCAAAATACAGCTGTTCTGTTGAGGAGGACATAGTTAAAGAATTGGTGGAGGAACTGTGCAAGTCATACCCTTTAAGCAGTGCATTAGGAGTAAATGGGCCCTTTGGTTCTTCCTTTAAGAGAAAAAAATATTTAAAGGAACACTTTAATGTCATAGAGCCTGTGGAATACATTCTCGATTCACAAGAAAAGCTCAGCTTTCAGTATGTTCCCCTTCTTCAGACATTACAGCATATATTGACCAAAAAAGATTTTGCTAACCCTAAGTACAGCCCAGCACATCCACTCGGTATGAATCATATAAAAATGGGACACATTTCAAGAACAGTTATTTTTTTCTCTGAAGAACCAAGAATTTCTTTAATTCTTTATATCGATGATTTTGAAGTTTGTAACCCATTAGGGACGTCACGAAAGAAACACAAGATTACGGCAGTTTACTGGGTCCTTGCAAATGCACCACCTGAGGTGTGCTCCACACTAACTGCAATACATTTAAGTATTTTCTGCAAAGCTGTGGATGTTAAAAGATTTGGTTATAAAGCAGTTTTAGAGCCACTTCTGAAAGATCTTTCTGTCTTAGAACAGGAAGGGGTTTTTGTTCTTGTTTCCATTTTGTTACTGGATATCCTCCTGACATACTCCATGACCTTTTTGAAGGCATCGTTCCTTCAGAATTAGCACTTTGCCTTTCTGCTTTCATTAACAGTACGTACTTCACACTGTCAGATCTAAATGACCTGATAAAGAAGTTTCCCTTCAGGTTTGCAGATACTGTTGATCGTCCTCAAACCATTCCAGAAAATTTTGCAAGTCGTTGTAGTATAGGAGGAAATGCTCACGAGAACTGGGCACTCATACGGTCATTGCCACTGCTTATTGGATCAAGGATTCCTTGTGATGATCCAGCATGGCAAATACTTATGACATTGAAAGACATTGTAGAGCTCACAGTGGCTCCTGTCCACACATGTGAAAGTCTAGCTTATCTTGACCTGAAAATTTCAGAGCATCGTCAGAGGTTGCAAGAAGTTTTCCCTAATCTGAAACTAACACCAAAACACCATTTTCTAGAGCACTACCCTGCACTGATGGAAGCTTTTGGTCCTATAGTTGGATTATGGACTATGCGCTTCGAGGCCAAACATAAGTTCTTTAAACGAGTACTCCGGTTCACAGGTAACTTCAAAAATGTTTTGTTGTCACTTTCAACAAAACATCAGATGATGATGATGGCCTACCATTGGCAGAGAAATGCCAGTATTCCTGCACTAATCGTAAGCAAAGTGTCATCTGTGCCTCTGGAAGTACTAGATGACAGAATCCAAGAGTCTGTTAAGAAACTGTTCCCTCAGCTAACCAGCATACAGTTGTCAAATGCTGGAACATACTATGGGACACGGTATTCTGCTGGAATGATTATGCCATATGGTTCCACTGGAGGGCTACCTGATTTTGTTGAGATTATACAGACAGTGATTTTGGAAAACAATCTCTACTTCATTGTGA
>JAQMYJ010000037.1:33602633-33619109 GCA_030014305.1 Clarias laeviceps
AAAAAAAAATTTTTTATATATATATATATATATATATATATATATATATATATAAATTATGCGTAGCACTGATATACAGATTTTATATAAACAGGCTTATTGGTCACAAACCAAATTGAATTATAAACATGGCTTTCTCGTACCATAGACAAAGCAGACAAAGAGAGTTTTAAGTCAGATAAGTAAACTCTGTCGAAAAGAGAAAATCTTTTTTTTTATTCATTTTTAATTTTTTTTGGCATTTTTTTTTCCCCTTTTGGTTATACTTATTTATTTAACTTTCCCTTTTCAGTTGTGTAGTCAAAAGCGCAAGGCATTGAGTGCAGTGCCTTTTGCACTGGCAATACGCAATTCAGAAAAAGGCCTGACGCCCGCACACACACACACACACACACATCCATACAAAAAAAGTGCATTCAGGAGTGGCAGCAGTGGCACAACAAACCTCATTAGAAAGCCTGTCCTGTTAGTTAAGTGATGCTTGGATGGTGATTAGGAACAAGTTGTTAGAAAATGTTGAAGGTGGAACAACAACAACAACCACAACAGCAACAACATAAAGGCGGCTTGTTCGATCCTGCAGACAGCATTTCAACAAGACACACAAGAATGCAGAAGTACAAGCCAACACACAAACAGTGCCACCTGGGATTCGAGCAGTACGCTCCTGCACGAGCTCGGTTCTTCCCGCCACGCCGGGTCAGAGAATCTCTAACTGTTCCCTGTCTCTTTGTATAAACAAAAGCATTCATACATTTTTACACACACTATCTCTCTCTCCCTCTCTCACACACACACACACACACACACACACACACACACACACACACACACAAGATGTGCCAAACATTCACTGGCAAAAGTATTAAAATCAGTGTACAAATTATGGTCTCGAAAAATGTGCAAAAATTTCAACATCAAAAGGACAGACGATTGTACAATTGTACGCAAGTACGTTACAAAGGCCTGCACACCAAGTATTCTAACAGACACAGAATAATGCTTTCTTTCCATTTTAGGTCGAACAGAAAAACGTGAAACTGTTTCAATCGCACCTTAAACCTAAACGAACAGGAGCACTTTCCAATTCTGACCTTTTGACTTTGAGATACATGGCTAAAGCACAACAAGGAACGCAGTAGAGCAATAAAAAAAAAAAAAAAAAAGTGCTGATGGCTCAGAGAACCAGGATGTACCGATAATTACTGGACTAGGGTGTCAGAATGTACCTGAACTTGCATTAACCGGACTGAGAGTGCTTCAACATAATGACACTAAATAATTCGAACGATAGGCTCTCTGAGTCTCTAACAGTAAACAGATGAAGCTGGAGTACAAAAGCTGTAAACATTGTTCGGAGTGAAACAGTTGCGTCTTAATCGTTAATGGCTCTCGAGAGGCTTTTGTTTCCTTTCTTTTTTTTTTTTTTAAAGCACCGGCGTAGCTGCTTTTTCTTGTGGTTCTCAATACTTGACAGTGCTAGTGGGAAAAATAGCTCTCTCCGTCTCCCTCTCTCACACAAACACCAACAACAATAACAACAAAATAGCAGCCTAATGCGAATCTGATGCCATGTTTTCATCAAACAAACTGTAACTACAATGACGTGATGCCCTACAGGATTTTACTTTTGTTCTGAAAACTCTAACCATCAGTTCTACGTGAATGTCCTTTTAATGTGTGAGCAAAAACCCAGCAGCTTTTTATGCACATCAGATTTAGCTTCGAGACGTTCCAAACCAAATGAATAAATGTGCATTCACATTAAAGCCTAGCTTTTTTTTTTGTTGTTGTTTTTAAATATATCTCACAAATGTACATGAGGGCAAAATAGACGGTTGATAAACATGTTTACATGCCAACTTAAAGGTTTCCAAAATCTTTGGAAAAGAATTTGGATGGGATTACATGTATAATACATGTATGAGGAAACTTTACAGACTGTTGGGATTAAGGTCAATAAAAAAAATAATTTGTTTGGAGTAGTCGAAATGTCTGCAAGTAAACATGGGCCTTTGTTTCTATCCACAGGGAGCATGGTTCTGATCAGTCTGGGCCTACAGGCAAAACATCACTTAATTGAATGTTGTACTTCGTTAAAAGGTTGAGCTCGTTCCGAAAATTCAGTGGTGGTGTACGAACAGGCAAACAGATGCCAAAGAGCTGTGCCAAGACCCAAGGCATTAAAAAGGTACCAAAGAGAAACTTGTGCAGCAAAAAAAGAAGAAGAAAAAAAAAAAAAAAAAACTACCTAGGCACTGGTGTACCATATATTTCCAATCTGATACAACATCGAGCTACACTTCTGCAAACAAAAAGTAAGCTGGGACACTAAGCCTGCTGCAGTAGTGTGTGCAAGTGTGGGTTACGGATAAATAAGATGAGCTAAACCAAAAACAAATACCTGTCTCAAGATGGATCAGTTACAAATACAGCCAAGTACTGCCGACGAGAACTTGAATCCATGTTAGGTTCCGAAGTCTGCTTTTTAAAAAATAATAATAATAATAATAATAATAAAAACACTGAACTCAAATCTTGAGTAAAATCTCCTATACTTTTTCTTCATATCTTATGGTACTGCAAAAAAAATAAAATAATAATACTATAGAATTAAAAGGTTTTCAAAATATGGCAAATGCGCATGAATACGTTTTTCTTTTCTTTTTTTTTTTAAAGAATATTTTGTGTATATTCAGTCAATCGTCGATTTCAAATAAATAACATTCATACTGCTGCTTAAGGAAAACTCCACCCTAAAAGACATTACATATGATTGTGGTGAAATATCCACGCCATGTTTAAGAAACTCTGGCACTAGTATGTACACATCGTGGTGCCGTGTATGGTTTTTGTCGTGTGTAGCTCTGATGCCGCAGCGAGACACTGCTGATTAAAACGAAAAAAACATTCAAGGGGAATTACGCTCCGAGTTTCTTTTCTCGTTAACCGTTTTCCAGACATTCAAAGCACGCAGAATGTCACAGAATGCAAAGCAGCTATAATATGACTCAGTTGTCTGGCGGCTAGCTGGAGACGTACGAGATGATGGACTTGTTGGCACTGACAGCAATGAAAGCATAAAAGTTAAAAGCTTTGGAAACTAAGCTAGGATACAGAGATCTGGAGCTGAACAGACTAAAGGATGTTACTCTGTATGGGTGAAGAGGAAACAAAACACCCACACGATGAAGCACCCACAGGTCGTCAAGTGCCACTGCGTGAGACGTAGGAAAACGTTAAGTGAAACCAGAGCATCACATGAATGAAAAGTTGTAATTATACAAAAGAAAATAAATCTTAAACACAACTGAAGATGTGTTTGTTTTAAAGATCGATATGCAAGTCGTTCAGGGTGGATTTTAGTTTTCAAGTCACTAGGCACCAACCCCAGAGTGGGTTTTTGGCTTTTACGGATAAATGGGTTTCGAAAACACAACCTCAGCTCACACTGAAGACAACGGCACTGTGTTACGAGAAGGCAAAGGGAGTGCTTAAGGACCTGACCTGGAGTCAGTTTGTTAATAAAGCAGAAAATACATCAAGGACAAGACTTGTAGATCACTCGGCATGGGAGCGCAAACACAACTGTTTCCACAAACCTAAAAAGGCACAAAGCAAAAGCAACACAGATTGCGAATGAAACAAATGAAGCACAATCCTGCTTGACCCTAGAGTGGCACACTCTACATAATCCATGAACACAAAAGAGGGAGACGGAAATACAGCAAAAATGAACATTTGTACAGCATAGTGAGTGATAAAATCTGATAAAACTTTAAAAGTGTGTGTCTGTGGTCTATACGAACTGTGCAAGAGAATGAGAACTTGGAGGAGTAACGCTGGAGTCCCAACACACCCTGTGGTCAGATTTTTTTTCCCCCTTACATTTGCTATTTTTTTTTAGCAGCTTGATGGCACACCAACCCTCTCCTGGGCTTGACAGGACATTCAACAAATTGTGTTGGAACAAGTTAGCTTCTCAGATTCATCCCACGAGCCTGATGAGACTCCCTGGAGCCTGGTTTCCTAGTGGGAGACCTGGTCTCCTTCTCTCCCTCAAAAGAAAGAATCGTCTACGTTAACAAAACTCCTTTAGTCTTTAGGGGTACGAACCCCTGAGTGAAATTAAGGTGCAATGATTTCATACAGAATCAAGCTGCTCCCAAAATGCTATCCTCCACCAACAGGGGCATGGAGCCCCTTTCCTGCTAAGCCGCATCCCCCCACATTCTGTCCAGTCCAAAAGGGAACGCTTTACAGCAGGCTGGGCGAAGTGTAGAAAAGAGCAGACACATAGGGTTGTCTCTAATCGTTCAGTGATCGAGGACAGGAAGGGGTTAGTGAACGAAAACATGCCGTAATAGGTCCTCAGCAGCCGGCCGCTGTCTTGTTTCCACAAAAATGCGTTTTAGGAAGTCGCGGCAGTGGTCAGAGACGTGAGCTGGGAGTGTAGGGTTGGTTGGCTGAGTTGCGATTTTGAAGATGGCTGCCATCGCCTCGAACTCCGCCCAAGGAGGCCGCTGAGTTAGCATTTCAACTACGGTGCAGCCGACACTCCTGAAGAGACACACAGAGAATCATCGTTAGTCATTACGATAAAGTTCTCATCCACATGTCCTATTGCTCTTCTGAAACATCTGCCACTGATACAGAGTACTGGAGAAACAAAAGGGACAAGAAATTGCACGTGAGATCACACAAAACAGATATGAGCTCGATAATTAGATATAGTTTATGTAGAGGGTATTAGTAAGGTTACAGTTTTTATCCATTCATTCTTGAGCCAGTCACCACAGCTATGCACTTTTGTCTTATCACATGCCAACCAGGATTAGTGTCTCCTGTCAGCTATAAAACACTTCTTACTCCTTTTCAACTACCAGAAATGCTTTTAAATAATGCCTTCTGCCTATAGCCTGACCTAGAGGAGCAGAAGGACTCACTCATTCACCAGTTTGTACATGAATAACAAAATTAGCATTTATTATTGTTAACAAAACAATACTTTTTTGTTGTTGTTTGTGGCCAGAAGAACCCAATCCCCAAACATCTCTAGTTTCACAAGGCATAAGAATGAACTTTGCTTAAATCAGTGGTTCTCAGGCTTCTTTATAATAAGAGTCCATTTACACCTTCATTCAAGATGTTTTGTTTGTTTGTATTAGGATTTATTGCCATATCAGCTTCCCAGGATATTTCATGGCAGATACATATCAAACATTAAACTGATTTATTCGAACCAACATAATGTAAGGGATTTAAAGAGCCGTGAGAAAAGTAAACAGAAATAATAATAATAAATAAAAATAAACAAATATCACATTATAGCATGGCCTTGGCCAGAAGAACAAGACTTTACATTAAGTTCCTTAGGTGCACTTTTGATAAAAAATTGTAAGTGTTTTTCTGGTTTTATCTTGCAAAATATGTTTTTTAAATCTTGTTCTGGTAGAAATTGCTTTCTTATGGTAATAAAACTTGGGCAGATCAAAATTATATCCTTTATGGTTAAAATAGTGCTACAGTGTTGACATTTTGGAGCTTCTTCATCCTTTAGGAAATACACATGGGTTAAATTTGTATGGCCAATACAGCACCTTGTATAATTCGACCTGGTCGTGTCTTGATTCGAACAGGTGAAATCATCTTTTTCCCACCACTGGGTTTATTTAGAACAATTTGTTGTTTTGGTACTGTTCCCATTCTGCTTGCCATTTATTTAATGTATACTGATTTATCAATGGCTTGAGGTCAAAGGGGTGGAATTTGACATACGCTAATTGTTTCTGTAAGGGCTTGTTTTGCTGCCATGTCAGCTTGTTCATTTCCCGTAATTCCACTATGCCCTGGAATCCAGTAGAAGACAATATTGTGATGGTTTTTCTGTAGTTTTAGCCTTGATTAATTTTTCAAGTTTTAGCCTTGATTAATATATCTACAATTATTGGGTGATTTGTTTTCTTAGATTCCAAAGCTTGTAGGCAGGATTTTAAGTCGGTAAATACGAAGGCGTTTTGTTCCCTTTCCTTTTCGATATGTTCCAGAGCAAGTAACCGAGCCTGGGCTTCGGCCGTAAAGGTGGAACTTTGGTCTGGGATATGAATTCTGTAGTGGTGTTGGTCGGTTATTGCTGCTGCAGAAACGTGGTTGTCCATTCAAGATGCAGAATAGTGCTCTAAAGCCGGGCATGATCTCAGTTGTAGGTATTGTCTGGTCTATGAAAGCACCGTTCTGTGAACGATTTCATACGTCAGGTCATTTCAAAATGTCTAGTATTAGTAAGTGAAGGCACTTAGGATTGTAAAAATCTTAGCATCAAAGTCCTTAAATTACACTGCAACAGGACAGGCTGCTTTGACTTCATACTGTTACATACTCAGTTTCAATCAGATTCAAAAGCACTCAAATTTGTCTGATCTGTCTCAAGCAGCTATATTTCGTACAGGAATAACCTGTGTAACCCGAGTTTCGCACAAAGCAATAAACTTTTTTCCCCGTCAATCTTCTGCTCCACACTTCATTCCAGTAGGTGGCAGCAATAAAACCAAGTGTGCATCGATTCTGAATTGGAAGCTGCTCCGTCAATCTGATGAACCGAATCAACCATCAAAATCTTGATTATTTCACACAGCTCTAGTCACAGACATCCTCACATACATCACTTACCATATATCAGCTTTCCTCCCATAGCCCTCTCCGCTAATGACTTCTGGACTCATCCAGTATGGTGTTCCTGTCACTGATTTTATACCCGTTCCTGAGAGACAGATGGTCTGCAGCCGCCGACTTGCCCCAAAGTCACCTAGCTTCACATTGCCAGCTGAATCTCTCAAAATATTAGCACCTGCCAAAAATGGGTGAAGAAAAGAAAAGAAACAAAAAACAAAAAACAATAAAATATGGTAAGGACTTTAAATAAACATCCAAACATGGCTTACAATATATAAGAGCTACTAATTTGTGTGAAGTTACTTTCATAGGTCACATTCTACCCTTATCGGTCACGCCAGAGCTGTGGGTGTTCTCACCTTTGATATCTCTGTGTACAATCATGTTGCTGTGCAGGTAACACACCCCTTCCAAGATCTGCCGTGTATATTTACGCGTGACGTTTTCCGTCAGTGCGCCGTATGACTTGAGTTGGTCTTTAATTGATCCCTGAGAAAACAAACACCCCGAGAACGTCACACTTCAGAAGGTGGTTTTTAACAAGGTGCGCTTCCGATGATGTAAAATAATTCATGTTTTTACCCCCGGCATGTATTCCATGAAGATCGACAGGGTTCTTTCATGTGTGTCCCGCAAGCATCCGTAGTACTGGACGATACGTTCATGAAAAAGATTCTTCAGGAGCTGGATCTCACACTCCAATGCACTCACCTCCTTAATGCAAAAAAAAACAAAAAAAAAACGTGATGCATTATCGTAAGGCAGTGTATAAATATGCATAAGTTAGAGAAGGGAAACAAATAGATTGATTTACATATCATGATGCTTTTGTGTGGCAATTCGTGCATCATAACACTGACTCAAAATTTACTATTTATTTTTTGTTATTTAATATTTATTATACGTTTGCATTTGAAGTGGTAAAATTAAAAAATTCCTATTCCTCTATAATCCTGCAGGTGGTGCACTGTATACACATCGTCCCATGTTGTAGGAGCAAAATATTTAGCATGTTTGTTTAGAATTACAACAAACAATATACGTGCACATATAGTACATACATGGCTTGTGTAAATATTCATCTCCACTACATTTTGGTATGTATTAATAGGGATTCTATGCTATGGATTTACGTATTTCATAATATTCAAAGGTTATGACTGATCAGTCACCAGTTAAGCGTAAATCTCAACATGGTGCCAAATCCTTGTTTTATTACTGTAAGGATGAACTGATAAGCAATGAATGAATACTCGTGTATTTCAGCAAGCCCCTGTTATTCCTTAAAGAAAAATTGTGCATTGTGTTAAACATTGCATCATATTCACGTCGCACAAATACTGCAAATGTGTTCGTCTCTAACCTTGCTTGTCTCCGGGCTGTCCGGGTCGAACTGGACTTGTTTGACAGCGAGTTCTCTGCCCGTGTCAGCATCGTAACAGAGGAAGACCCGACCAAATCCTCCCTGACCCAGCAGCTTTCCCAGGCGCCAGTTTGTGGGGGCACGAGGAGCTACACATACACAAAAACACAAGCACTATTAGTAAATCATCCTACACAAAACTGAGAACCTAAAGGGAAGAATAAAAAGGGAATCCAAGGAAAAAAAAAAAAAGAAAAGAAAAAAAAATCAAACTGACAGCGACTGGGAGGGCTGATGTCCATGACAGAGAGCGTTGGGTTCGTGTTGGGGTTGGGCTCGATGTCGCTGCCACGGCGACGGCGGCCTGGCTCTTCCAGTTCAGGTGAGAAGATGCTGCTGCCGCTGCTCGTGCTCGGGCTCTGGTCTGTCGGACTGAAACTCATGGGTGAGCGGAAACTGTGTCCCTGTGTTCGCCGCGCTCGTGGAAATGTCTTACGTCCTGCAGTGAGAAAGCAAAAAATAAATATACATAAAAAAAATACAAGACAATATCAGATATCTACGCACTTCTTAAGACAGAAGGTTTGTAGTGTCTTTAAAAAAGCCCCACACATAATGAGCTGCTTAAGATATTTGTTCCAAGATAGTTTTCTAAGACACTATAAACCTTCCGTCTTAAAATGAACTACTTATGATAGTATAAATGTAACATAACGGTATAATATCGATAGCAATATGTACATTATTTGCATTAAAGAACGTAAGTTGTCCCTCACCATCACTGTAGTCCTGCAGACCAAAGGGGATGGGGTATCTCCGTGGATACGTACCACCTTTCCCTGACTTCTCAAATACTGGAATGTCGCATTCTGAATTATGGAGGGGTTAAATTATATTAGCAATTCTTTTACAACTTTGTCAAAACAGATCTAATAAATAAAAAAAATTAAATAAATCTTAGTTAAATGCTCTTTTTTGTTTGTTTGATGGGAAAAGCTTACCGGGAAAGTCCTGATGGTTGTCTGGGTAACTCTGTGCTCGAGGCATGCGGGATTTAGGATAGGTATCACTATAAGATAAAGAAAATAAAGTCACTTTAAGGATCCATCTTAAAATCTATGATTGTATGCAAGTGTGTGAAAATACCTGTCGAGAGGGCTATCCAACGAAGGACAACTGCCTGATGCGGAATTCTCTGGGCTGCTCATGGACAGTGGATCCAGCATCTATTCATACAAGCACATGGGTGTTACAGCAATTTCCCTGCCAACATCCTGACACATGCTGAAGCCTGTTTCATATTCAAAAAGGCATTCTATGGGATAAATGGGTCATCCACCTGGTCCATGCTCTCAGGTATAAACTCGCCCTCGCTATTGATGCTGGTGAACGAGCCGTTTCTGGCCACCTGCTGGAGAGCATCGGGGATATAGCCTGGAGGGGGAGAGCTGCGGTCTGTCGACTGAGATCCTGCACAGACACAGAAATTCATTTCCCGCTTAACTAAAATTTTATCTCGTTTTGAAAGAAAGAAATCTTTGACTGCATGAGAGAACCGTCATAGTCAGCAGGACGCAATTGTTTTAATTCATACCCAGTCAGCACACACATCTTTATCCTCATTCATATACGGAGTCATGTCTTGAGACGGCAATGATTTACCAGACCGAGGTTATAATTTTCCATACAGATTAATTCAATCAGGTTCATGAAGTACATGATTTCAGACATCACTAAATAAAAAAGAAACAAACCAAAACAGAGGGAGCATAAGGATTAAAAAAACAGCTTAAAAAGTCCGCACTGACCTATCAAGGCCAGCATGTTCTTCCTGTCCGTGTTGTCGAGATGCTCGTGAGTCAGCAACATATTCATACCGGAGAGGGAGTTCTGATAAAGTAAAGAAAAACAGCAACGATACCACAATAAAATAACTGTCTTTTTAATGACCATTAAAACATTGCGGTTCACGCCACTTGAAGGATATGCACTGTAAGCTCAAGATCTCTGGAAAACTGAGTTTTAACTCTGCATCCACCGCATATCATGACTAAGCCGTAGGGAAGCTCATGCTTTAAACATCCGTTAAGCACCATGGCGTGTGAAATAAGATCCGAACATGCACATTAAGAGCTTTGTGATGCATTAAAAAATATTTTTGTGATGCATTTAAATAAAATTATATATGAACCCTGACTGACCTGTGAAGATGGTGGAAGCACAAGCAGTATTTTGAGACTCTTCATGTGGACGGAGCGATCCAGCAGCTCAACAGCCTTATCCAGATCATCTTGGGTGCTCAATGGAATCACAAGCTACAGAAGGAGAAGGAGAGGGGAGAGAGAGAGAGAGAGGAAGCAAGCAAGCACACAAGTACAACGACAGTGCAGAGAAGGAGACAAAAAAGTGAAAGTGAAAGGATAAGAAGAAGAAGAAACAGAAAAGCAAAAAATTACTTCTTCCAGTTCACTTCTAATTAATTTCAGTATAACTTGTGTAGCACATTCTTCATTATTCCGCCAAGTTATGTTCTAATCATACATATTAAGAATTTGCAACAAAGTACTAACTAAAACATCTGATACAGCCTATGCATGCACACTAATCTCAGATACCTCATTATTGGTGTAGTGCAGGTCCATCGTTTGACCAAACGCCACTTTAGCTTTAGCACTCAGATCATCCAGCCTGAGAGGTCGAGGAAACTGCAGGATCCTAAAACACCACACGGGAAAGTACATTACAACATGTGTATATGGCGTGCACACACGCACACAACAATACTGTTATGCAACATAATTACATCACAAATAAGAAAAGAAAAGAGAAAAAATAACTAGCATCTCTGTACACTGTATTTATTCTGGGGTCCTTAAAGACCCAAAGGACTTTTTTGTGAGCTCCACAAGCTTCCAACTGATCTCAAAAGAGGAAATATGAACAATGAATAATCAGTGCAGGTGTTTCAACAGCTGGGAAAGAGCAAAAGAATCTCATAGAGCCGCTCTAATGTATCATTAACCAAAATGAACAAAATAGTGAACAATTTAGATGTACTCTGACAGTAGTAAGGTATTTTCTGAATCGTAACTTTTTCAGATAGGAAACCAGAACTTTAATTACCAATTCAGATCCCGTTTTTGAACGTCATTATAAAAGATGGGAGATAAAAATCTAAAGGCAAGACAGCAGGACTGTCCATTCCTTTACCAAAAGCAATTATTTTGTTTATCATGTATTTGAAAACGTTCACTTTTCACAAGCAAATCACATCCTGATGAATAACACCAAAGCCCAATCCATACGAATGGGCTTTATCGACCAAAAGTTTGTCATGTTGCGAAAAAATAACTGTGTCCGAAATACTGGTTGTACATTGTCTTTAACACTATGTGATGAATGTCTGTTGGGAAAAGACTACTCTAAACTCGTTCCCAAGGTGATAACATGCTCTGTGCTGCACATTAACTGTCGCACACAAACGTCCTTTTAGAGCATGTATGAATATCAGCACCAGCAAGTCCTGAACAACACGTCTTTATAACATAAATAAATACCTCTTCTCTCCTCGGTACTCAAACTTCACCCGAACATCATTCTGCAAAGAAGAAAGCGACAGAAAATCTCAAACTCCGCAACAAATTCATTTACTTCCATCACTTCCTCCAGCTTCATTTTACCTTTAACTAACAGTATTTAAATACTTCCCTTACATTTTTGCCTTGTATGGTGCTGCCGAACAGCCACAAACAATTCTACAGTTACCTAGAACTTCCCAAAAACGGTCACATTTCTCACTGTTATACTCTTCTCTCGTGATGCTTTTAACTGAGCAAAAACAACAGACCTGGTTCTTGGGCGACGAGGCTTTGGGTTTTCCCAGATCAGGCATGGCTGACCGGTTGGAGCGATGCAGTTCAGCCAGGTCCTGCATGATCGAGTTTAGGACCTCCTGTTCGTCTGTCAGGGAAATTTTTTTTACATGTATATTTATTTAATTATCTGACAATAACAATAAAAACAACAATAGTGAAATTGTGAGAAAATAAGTACATACCCATGATCACTGCTCAGATTTTGCCCCAGGAGTTCAGGAAAGAGGATTTGCCCATTAAATGGGTTCCTTTCTCCTACACGCAGAGATATGCAAGTGTGAGTAAAAGCCCTCGCTTCAACATAAACTAAGTTAAAGTCATTTCAAATATGGAATTTGGTTTTTGTGCAATCCATAATCTGAAGGTCAGACATATCAGGCAGAAATGACAAGTTTGGTCACGTTAATTTTAGTGGGTTTTTTGTTTCTTTTTTACTGCATCTAGAACATGCTTTATCATAAATTATACAACAGTAGGTTCCGACCGATTAACTGTCATTGGACAAGAGTTTCAACAGGACATTCCACAGGCAGTTATATAGAGCATAACAACATTGGGATGTTTAACATCACAGGTGATCTAACAATCATTACTCATCCATTACACTAACTTTTGGTCGCAGCATGAGTGAAAATATCTCAGTACAGTCCAGAGTGCTGGAAAAAGGGAGAGCAGCTGCCTGCCATAACCAAGATTCAAAACCATTCAAAACACATTCAGCAAGAAATGATAATGTTTTTTCATGTTAAACACCACCTCCACGGTTTATTTTCCCCACCTTTGTTTACCTAGTAAAGGTAAGAATTTAAACTACCTTTCACCTATGTTAAATATACTAACTTTCTGTTGACAGCTGAACAAAAGTTTCTCCAATTATGGAAGGATACACGTTGAAGCAAAATAACTGGCTAAACAAACTAACAACTCAATCTGTTGACAATAAATGGCGTTTGCAGAACTATTGAAAAAAAGCAATATAACACTCGAGGTTATATTCGGCACGACAGCACCCCTCTCGTGTGAAACACAGTTGCTTAACTGTAGAAATAAATTATCAAACCAATGAAAAAACATTTTTATGACTGTTTGAACTTTAAAAGAGCTTTGAGGCCACTTGACAATCACATCATTCATACCATTCCTGAAATGTGGATAGAGATGATTTCATATGTTTCCTGTTAATTTGTCTGTCAATGTGATGTACGTGATAAAGTGATGCAATTTACACAACTAATGTATTTCATAAAACTTACGAACCTCACTAACTAGATCGAGAAAAATTGTGTTCCATGAAAGTCAGTTTCCTCCTATATTCAGAACCAACAATGTTCACTTTCTAGATGACCTTTAATCAATGAAATTTACGCTCCCAATCCAAAGATCACGTTCTTCAAAACAGGAATTTCCCAAAATGTTCATTATTTACAATAACTCATTTAAAATTTTTAGATGTGTCATCTTAAGCCTTAGACTGTTTTCACATTAGGCATGACCTGGGCATTGTACCGTGCCCAGGAACGATTGCTCCCCCTCCCAACTCCCCTGTTGGCCAGTTTGCTCTCTGTTCTCGGGTACACTTATATTTATTGTATTTACAGTACAGCCAGTGTCAGAATGCACCTACTAGGTTTGTGAGCTGCCATTAAACACGAGGTGAAAAGAACGAAAACGGTAATCTTCACGCTATATCCAATATTATTGACATTCTCAATATTATTGATATTCTCAAGTGCCGTCCTACTTTATCACCGATGGCTGTGTAAATTAGACGATGAGGTTAGAGTGTGCTACGCGTACACCGAGATATCAGTGTAAAATGATGTGACTGATGATGTCATGCAACATAAGCAGCAAAAAAAAATCTACTTCCGTGCTCATGTACAACTGGCCTCCTGATTGAATGTCTGATTAGATCTGTACCCGAATACGCTATATAGTTTTAGAGACCACCTTTCCCAGAGGACTTGGCACTTTCCCGAGCACAGAATGATTGTGTTCTCACTGATCTAAATGAACCAGACTTCGGGGTTAAGTGTTCTCAGAAACAAGCCTGGGGCCCTGATGTTAAAATGCCCTTAAAATTAAAAGGACACGTACATATATATGTAGGCCATCAAGTATTGTAGTAGCTTTCTGTTGTTCTACTGAGTGAGGTTTGAGATATTACGTCGTATAAACAGTGTTGCTAATAGGGAGCTTCATAGCAGCTGCCGTGAATCCGGAGAGCAGCACACAAATGAGATAATCTCATGTGAAGCTAAATTCTCCAAACACATCCTTTTTGTTTGTGTGTGTGTGTGTGTGTGTGTGTGTGTGCATGTAGTTCACATAATTTTTAACGATTACGTTGCTCACTGATCTCAGCAAACCTCTATTAGAGATGTCGATTAAACGCCATAAATTGTTTTTATTGTTAGTCATACTGCAGGAAGATGTTGCAGCTACTCTTTATATTTTCTACTTCGATTTGCATTGAATGCATTGAATCATTAATTGTAGGCATCAGATTTTTTGTTTTACATTAAAAACATTTTCGACATTAAAAAATCTTACTTTTTAAATATTTTATTAAACTGCAAATACATACATACTTGCACATTTCATTAGAGGAAGTCTTATATGCATAAACAAACACCAAAGACTCTATCTATCCTTCAATAAATGAAACCTTATTCAGCTATAGATTCTTGCATTAATACTGATGATCCCTGACAAGGCTGTCAAGAGTTTTGCTCGATGTTAGCTTCTTAGCATGCTAAATGGTGCTCGCAGGCTAAAGTGATCGACAAATATATACATATATTTTTGCAATGAATAAGTGACAAGAAAAAAAACATATATATTAAACAAACCTACAAATTACACAGACATTAAAAACACAACAACCAGAGAGATAATCTAATATTAATACCCACGTTAGCATAACAACCAAACATACTTTTCCTAATTGTGAACAACAAGACATTAAATAAAACATATTAACGCGTTTTAACGACTTTGCGGAACCTACGTTAAATATATAATTTTTAATGAACACAGCCGGACCAGGGTAAAAGTAGTAAAGGGTAAAAAACGCTTGCTAGTTACCGACACTCCGTCATATTAGCTTGCTAAACGGCTAGCATCCTAACTCCTAATGCTGGGTTATTTTAGGTCCAGTTTATCAAATAGGCTTAATATTAATATTTACAGTACACTTTACATTACATACTTAGTTAATTAAACGTATCTTTAATAAAAACAGAAACCCAACCAGTCATGGTTCGTTAGCTAGCCGCTACAGCTAACGTTATGCTAAATGGCTACGAGTGTCGCGCGAGAATACACAGAACTAGCAACCTAGCTAGCTAGCTAAGAACGTCTCGCACAAGACGGATACCCACAGAAAACTAGTTATTTATAGTTTTATATACAAAAGTCACGGCATGAACAAATTCTTAAGGAAACCAGGAACGGTTCTCACCTGGGTTGTCCGCGTTGAGTTCACTTCCTCATCCAAAACGGCCCTGAAAGTGCGGGCCTCGCGCAAACTGACAAGTTATAAAGTTCAACTTCGGTGCAAGGCCTATGAGCACATCATATCATCTCTCATCTTAGATTAGATTAAATGCAGCATAAGATAGCTGTGCATCATTACCCCAGGTAGTTATTATATTAAACTAACGTTAACTAACTTGTGACATTTGATGTGTGTGTTGTGTGCTCGTGCCGATGCGCGCGCATCTACATGAAACACGTCCGCCAAACCGACCCGCACAGCTAACGTTCAGCTATCAAGTGTTTCTCGGTCCGTTTTGTTTACATGCAAAAATCCTCCAACACGACACGAGCCGAGACGCCGAGATGCTCCCCCCGCGAATACGGTTCCCCTCTGTGGAACAGGCCGAGCGCTACACAAATCAGGACTGAGTCTCAAATCTCCCCCTAGTGCCTGTTTCAGTGCGCTATTTTGAGGTTTGAATACAACCCTATGTAGTGGGCTAGGTATCAGAACTGGAAGTATTTAAAACGCAACCCTCTGTAACGCGCTGTTCGTGGCTTTGATGTTCATGACATGTTTGCAGTGGATTTCCATATTCACACCGCCGCCAAGTGGCCAACGAGGGTAATTTATATATTTATCTTCTGTGTACAAGGAGGAGGGAAGGGGGCTGGAGCCTGTACTAGGAGACATTGGGCGTGAGGCGGGGGTACACTCTGGACAGGGTGCAAATCCATCAAAGGGCGCGCACACACACACACACACTACGGGCAATTTGATAACGCCAATCTGCATGTTTTTGGACTGTGGGAGGAAACCAGAGTACCCGGAGGAAACCCACCAAGCAGGAAGAGAACATGCAAACTCAATGCACACAGACTGCAACGATCGAACCGCAACCCTGGTAGTATTTAATATTACTACTTATAATAATGTGTGTGTATCTTTTTTAAACAGAGAGTAGATTGGGATTTCAACGGTGAGTGAATCTTAATTCTTTCTTGGTCACCAAAAAATTCTGGACAGTGTTACTTTCACCCTTGATGTGGAGTCTGTTCGAGGAGCTAACCCAGGTGTGAGCAAAA
>JAQMYJ010000037.1:33619209-33639909 GCA_030014305.1 Clarias laeviceps
AAAAAAGCCCCCCCCCCCCAAAAAAAAAAAAAAAAAAAAAAAAGATGCCATTTTTTGCAAGTTTTAGAAAAAAGACAGAGGCGCAACCAGGCCACCATGATGCTACCACCACCATGTCACACTGTTGGAACAGTGCTCTCTGGTATGCATGTCTGTTTTGGAATAAACTGCATAAAACATATTAGTCTTTGCACTTCCTTGAAAAAGAACATATTAGAATTTAAAGTACTTCACTGTAAAGATGTGTGAAACTGTTATATTATCATCTTACTATTGTACTTCATTTACATATTCATTATATTATAGCGCAACACTAAACAACATTAAACCAGTTGCAGAAGGTAAATACAGTTACGACCTTTACAGAGGATACAACAGGCATAAGTGGAAATATAAAAGTATAAAGAAAACAAAAAGCAGGATGATTCTTGATGCTTATTATTCTTTATTTACACATTTTTATTAAACTTTTAAATATTCTACTAAATAGAATATGCAACATATTACAGTACAAATTCTCACTGAGCACCTTGACACAAGGCACACACAACTCTGCTTATTTCTCGGCCACAACAAAGTCTTAAAATGTTAGACATGTTCAATTTGGGTCATGCATTTAGTATTTACACACACAAGGCAGAAAACAGTCATACAAAACCTTTGTAATAATGAGAGTAATAAAGATAATTTTCTTGCAGTTTGCTGAACCGCTGCTCAAACAAGCCATTTATTTTGACCTATTAAATAAAGTTTAACATGATGGAAAGATTGTTAAATGATTTTGACAGATTTATTCAAAGAACTGGTTTTCTGTTATGACACAGTTATGACACCACTTATGGTCTATGGTCTAAGTAAGGCATAACACAGAAACAGAACCCATGATGTAATTATTTAAGTCAAGATAAAACAATTAACTTATACACTATATTTTAGTAATATATTTTTTATTATATAACTTATATACTATACAAGTTCCATATTGCTGCCTCTGTTAATTACCCCCAATGGATTTAAAATCAAGCAATTAAGATGGGATTTAAGTGCAGACTTTCAACTTTAATTGAAAGGGTTTAACAAAAATATTGTATTAACCATTTAAGAAATAAAGCCATTTTTACAAAGGCTCAAAAGTAACTGGACAATCTAACCTCATCATTAATAATCTGAATATTTTAATACATGGATGCAAAAAAAAACTTTGCAGTCAACGAAATCCTGAAGTTCTGGACCCAAGGACACGACCGGATGCTGAGTTTCCTCCCTTGAACTTCTTTGATCTTTAGTCGCTGCTCATTCATGGATCTGCCTGCCTTTCAGTTTTGTCTTCAATAAATGATGGTATGCTCAATTGAATTGAGGTCAGATGAGTGATTTAGCAATTTAAGAAAATTCTGTTTCTTTTCCTTGGGTTGCTTCTGCTGTATGTTTTAGTACGTCATCCATCTGTACTGTGAAACTCTGCCCTATCAGTTTTATAGCATTTGACTAAATCTGACCAGACAGTATAGGTCTGTACACTTCAGGATGAATCCAGAATGCTACTTCTAACTGCAGGCACATCGTCAATAATCACCAGTCACTCAGTTCCATTTTGAGAATTTCCATAAACAGTTACCACAATGAACCATAAAACTGCTTTTTTTGTATTCAGTTATTCAATAACTTTTTAACCTGTAAAAATGAAGAAATTGTGAAAAACTGCAATATTTTTGTTAACCTCCTTGAATAAAATCTTTCAAATCCATTGAGGTAAAAATACTCTAATGTTCAAATACTTTTGGATTGGACAGTATATGC
Source organism: Clarias laeviceps (assembly GCA_030014305.1). Lineage (NCBI taxonomy): Eukaryota > Metazoa > Chordata > Actinopteri > Siluriformes > Clariidae > Clarias > Clarias laeviceps. The sequence goes on from JAQMYJ010000037.1 coordinate 33,621,010, forward strand.
ATTTAAGAAGGACATGGGGTTTATGCACGGTCGATAAACTTGACATTGATGGGAGCAGAAGGACACAGCAGGCCATGAGTTTGGGGCAGGATGTTGCCTGTGAGTGGAGACACCTCGACGCGGAACTTCTGAAGAAGCTGGAAGAGATCACACAAGTGTTAGAGGACACTGCTGGACAAAAAACAGTAAAGAAATTTACGTCCAATTTGTCTACTAACGCCGGAAGATTTTCTGTGACTTCAATTCAGCTTATCATATTGGTTCAGCCAAATAATTTTTATCTAAATGAGGTTACATGTCTATAAAACTAAAACACAGGTATACACAGGTTCTTGTTCAGTGCACACACACACACACACACACACACACACACACACCTGGGTGAGACCTAAGTACATCTCAAGTTCTGCTATTCTCCTGCCGATGCAACTTCTGATGCCATAGCCAAAGGGAACTGAGCCAAAATTGTCCACTCTATCCGAAGTGTCTTTGCGGAGCCAGCGATCAGGACGGAACTCCTCCGCTTTCGGAAAATACTCCTCATCCATGGAGGTGGAATAATGACAAAGAGCCAACTGAGTCTGAAACGAGAGAGTAGCTGATGATTATCAGACAAATTCTGGCAACTTCTATAAAACATAGTCAAAGCATGAATATTGGATATCAACAGAATATCAATGAAATAACTAAAAATAAAATAAACATACCATGATCAGCCATAACATTAAAACCACTGACAGGTTAAACTGAGTAACATTGATTTTCTTGCACCTGTTAAGGAGAGGGATATGTAGAGTAGCAAGTTGAGTCAATTCTCAAAGTTTGTGTGTTGACAAGAGTCAGATTGTGGTAGCAGGACTTGTGGGATCTTCCCATAAGTACTATGCAGAGGTTACCTCTATGTGGAGCGAGAGCTAGCCTGTTTATCCTGCTAAAAAGCTACTGAAGCGCAAATTGCTGAAAAGTTGGCTGCCCAAGCTGACCCTTATCCACTGCGGAAAGTACCTACCAAGGGCACCAGAGCATCAGAAGTTGACCATGCAGCAGTGAACGAAGGTGGCCTGGTCTGATGAATCATGTTTTCTTTAACATTGTGAGGACAGTCGATGTGATAGGAAGAAATGGCACCAGGATGCACTATGGGAAGAAGGTAAGCCAGTGGTGGCTGCGTACTGCTCTGGGCAATGAGTTCTGCTGGGAAACCCTTTCATTGACACATACCAACTACTTGAATATAGTACAAATATACCACTCCATGGTAATGGTATTTCCCGATGCCAGTGGCCTCTTTCAGCAGCCACACTGCAATTCAGGAACGAGTTGAGGAGCATGACAAACAGTTCAAGGTGTTGATCTCTGGACAAATCAGATCCATGAATAAGTTACAGGACTTAAAGGATCTTCTGCTAATGTATTGATGCCAGATTCCATAGCACACCCTTTCACACATAGTGCTATAAATCCTTGCGCTTTCCATTTGCACAGAATTTGGCGCTAATGTAAGTCACCTCAGGATTTGTTTTCAAGCCAAGCTGCCTGTTTGAGCAGCATAAGGGGGAACCTACACAATATTAGGTAGGTGGTTTCAATGCTATGGCTGATTAATATAAATAAATAAAACTGCTGAAGGGATTATTTCCCTTTCCTTAAACAAATATCATTCTCATAAGCACTTATTTTAAAGAAAATGTTAAATGTTCTCTATCAAAATCATGTTTTAACATCCTTAAATTATCTTAAATCTTTAAAAACTTGCACTTAAATCTTAAAAAAAATATTGTACTTCTCTTCTCAAATATAAAGATGCACATATGTAATATCCCTATGCTCTCCATCATTAAGGAAGAAAAAAGGGAAAATAATTAATGATACAAATGTAATATTAAGACCAGTAAAAAAAAAAAATTCAAACATAATTTGGAGGCCAGTAATTTCCTGCATTTGGGAAAAAAATAACCTACGACAACCCTAGCAGACACACAGACACGCAATGCCAAGACGTACCCCTTTGGGAATGAAATAACCTCCCACAATCAGGTCATCCTGAGTGATTCGACCATTTCCAGGAAGAACAGGATAAAGTCTGCAATCAACACACAGAACATGATGTACAGTATCATAACACATTTTCTCACTGAATAAGTGAGAGGTTTGTTTTTTTAACCTGAGTGTCTCCTTGACGAGTCCTTTAACGAGTGGCAACTGAGGAACATCATCTGCAGTGGGGACTCTTCCGCCAAGCTCGCGTGTCACTTCCTCATAGATCTGCTGTTGCACCATGGGATGCTTAGCTAGGAGGTACGTACTCCACGATAATGTAAAAGACGTCTGGAGTGTGGAAGAGAGATTTGTTAAAAAAAAAAAAAGTTTGTTAAAGCTTATTTCTACAATTTTTAATTTTTTTCAGTCCAGATTCTGTGGACTGATGAGACAGAAGTTGAACTTTTTGGAAGGTGTGTTTCCCGTTACATTTGGTGTAAAATTAATATAGCATTTCATAAAAAGAACATCATCCCATCAGTCAAACAGGGTGTTAGCAGTATGATTATCTGGGGCATGGTGAATCTTCAGAACCTGGACGACTTGCCATAATTGATGGAACCATGAATTCTGCCCTCTACCAGAAAATCCTGAAGGAGAATGTCCAGCCATTAGTTTGTGACATTAAATGCACTTATGCAGCAAGACAATGATCCTTAAACAGGTTAAACCCTTCAGGGTGGCTAATTAAAACAATTCTGAAAAGACTAGTGGGCCAAAATTCCTCCACAACGATGTGAAAAACTCATTGCCAATTATCGTAAATGCTTGATTGCAGTTTTTGCCACCAAGGTTGGCAAAACCAGTTACCAATTTTAGAGGCAATCACTTTTTCATATAGCACCAGGCATTAATAAATGAAATAATTAATGTACGTAAAATGGCATTTTGTATTTAATCGGATTATCTTTGTGTAATATTAAAATTTGTTTGCTGATCTGAATCATTTAAGTGTAAAAAATATGCAAAAAAAAAAAAACTTTTTCACGGCGCTGTATAGTACTTGAATTTCTGCTTACAAATAAATCTGAACTAGGCTAAAAAGTTAGCATATACTAGTTAGGGTTGGTAAAACTTTATGAGGACATCATAGCATGAAGAAGAAGAAAAAAAAGAAAGAAAGAAAGAAAGAATGAATGAAAGCATTGTAACAAATGCAAGTCATTAAATTGTTTTCTTTGCATATGTCAGGTTTTTAAGCTGCAATCAGTACTCTTGTATATATATATATATATATATAGAGAGAGAGAGATTCACAACTGTTGCTTATGTATTACAAAATGATTAGTACTTTGGCCTTTTGGCACAGGATTACATGTAATTATTGCTACAGTATTAGATAAGTTTAATGTCACACCTGAACTACAAAAAACATCCTTTATAAATGATTAACTCATATGTATATATAGCTATAATATACAACTTATTAAATGTGACAACATAGCAACCAAAAACTTTCAGTCACCCAACCTTTGTGCTAAAATAGCAGACAAGCTAGTTTTCGCTACATGCTAGTCACTTATCTGATGATGCAAAGCAAAGTCTTAGGGTATTATGTCCTGGGACAGTTTGATAGATTTTGCTACTTTAATATTAATAAATTGTAGAGAATATGGTAATGCAAAGTGAAACTCAAAAATAGGAATTACAACTTTTTCTATATTATTTAGTAAACCAGCTAGCTCATTTAGCTAAGTAGGTTAAAGCAAATTTCTGCTTGTTGTGGTATATTTTGACACATTCTGCTACTCAGATTACACAGCACATGATGATGCAAATCAAAGCTCTGCTCTTCCTCATGTCACTCTGAAACAAATGCAAGCTAGGTTTTTTGCAGTTAGCTATCAAGCTAATGAGGACATCTGGGATTTATAAGATTGCACAAAAATGCATATTCATAGATGTAGAGTTTTTACAGGTATTTATATATTGAAACAGTCCATTACAAACTGAACCAAAAAAATTTATTTTGTTAATTCACTTAGAAAAAAAAGAAGAAGAAAAAATGCATAGGCCTAAGTGATAAATCTAAATAGGATAACATTAAAATGTAGCTATAATGAAAGCATGACCTACTGTATATGAATTCTATTTTTTTCTATGCTTTGTCCTGTATAGCGACATGGGAATGCCTAGGCCTATTCCAGGAGACTTTGGGCACAAGACACGTGCACGCTTTGGACTGTTTGAGTAAACCAGAGTATCTGGATGAAACCCACCAAGCACATGGAGAACATGCAAACCACATGCACACAGGCGCCCGGAAGTCATCAAACCCTAGCAAAGCTAACCACTAACGCCACCATGCCGCCTGAATTATATTTAATTAATAAGATTTTATAAAAATTGTAAGGTCATGCCATTATGTATTCATAGGCAAATAGCCGAGATATAATGGGAATAAAAAACCTCCAGACATGCAGCTAAAGGTAAATAATCAACCATTTCAGAATATTCTAACCGTGTCCACACCAGCCAAGAGCATTTCAGTCATGTTGGCATAAATCTCCTCCAGATTCATCTCTTTAGTGACCAGCATGTGAGTAAGCAGACCTCCTTTCACCTCCTCTCTCTTCTCCACCTTCTGCTTGATCTCTGCCAACTTCCTGTCAATATGAATCTGACCTGAAGAACAAACACATATACAAATCCATTAGGTAAACTATTGCCAAGCATGTCTTTTTTTAAGCCCTTGGTCGCACCCACACCTTCCCAGAATTGCCCTTCCATACTTACTGAATTTAAAGAGTCCATCCCAGGAATGGCAGAATTCCTCCCATGGTTTGGGAATTATGGGTCTTAGCCATTTGGGGATGGCGCCTGCGTACATGGAGGTCTTGAACGAGCTAAACATGAGATGGAGGGCCTCGATGTATTCTTGGCTCATCTTGGGAATCTCATCTTCCAGGCAGCCCAGACGGGTCTCGTATAAGATGGTCGCCACACCTACGATAGGGTTTTATAAAATTAATATAAACCTCAATTGCAGTTAAATGCAACATGGACAGCCAGCAGAGCCAAATGTATGTGAAACTTACTTTAAAAAAAATTTCACACACTCACCTTCCATGGCAAATTTGAAGAACAGATCGTTGACGTTGAGGACTGTCAGTCCGTCAGGTTGCTGGCTGCGCAGTTTGCGCACTTTTACCACAAGGTCTGCCACCACTTCATTAACATCGTCTGAGAATATCGCAACATCTCGTGGACGCATGATGAGCTGTCGAAGCACGCTGCGCATCTTCAGCCACTCATCAGCCTCGCTAAAAAGAACATGCCGATGTGTCTTAATTATGCTCTATCACCCGTTAAAAAAGTTCACCAGGGTTAAAGTAGTGAATGGAATATCAAGTATACACTAAATTGTATTTGCTCACCGGCCTTCGTATGAATGTGAGAAACATCCAATTCTTAATCCATAGGGTTTAATATGATGTTGGCCCTGCCCCTTTTGCAGCTATAACAGCTTTAACTCTTCTGGGAAGTCTTTTCACAAGGTTTAGGAGCGTGTTTATGGGAATTTTTAACCGTTCTTCCAGAAGCGCATTTGTGTGGTCAGACACTGATGTTCGACGAGGAGGCCTGACTCGCAGTCTCCCCAAAATGTTCTACCAGGTTAAGGTTGAGGTGCAGGCAAGTTCTTTCACACCAAACTCACTCATCCATGTCATCATGGACCTTGCTTTGTGCACAGTGTGCAGTCATGTTGGAACTGGAAGGGGCCATCCCCAAATTGTTCCCACAAAGTTGGGAGCATGAAATTGTCGATAAATGTCTTGGTATGCTGAAGCATTAAGAGTTCCTTTCACTGAGCTCAACTCCTGAAAAACAACCTCACACCTTTTCCAACATGACTGCACACCAGTGCACAAAGCAAGATCCATAAAGACCTTTTCCTAAACCTTGTGGAAAGCCTTCCCAGAAGAGTTGAAGCTGTTAAAGCTGTAAAGGGTGGGCCAACATCATATTAAACCCTATAAATTAAAAATTGGAAGTTCATATACATGTGAAGGCAGGCGAGCAAATACTTTTGGCAATATAGTGTATGTAAAGACAATTTTTTACAGCATAACCTTAGAGTTTATGATTTTTATTTCTACAATAATATAAGAACCACCTTAAACCCTTTGAACTAAAGCAGTGAGTCAGAATAAATGCAAATAAAAAGCACTGGGTGGAAAAAAATTATTCACGTTACCTAAGACAAACTTTAACTACGTGAAATTTTATTCTTATGCTTAGGTCAGAAAAAATAAACAGACATGGATAAACAATATCAGCAATGTCACAAACATGTAATTAAATAAATGAGGCTTTACGCAGAGATGAGGCCAGTGGCGCGTCCCCTCATGTCTCTGTACTCTTTCCATGACTCCATGTTAGCTCTCTGAGGTGCTACACCTTCAGCCCTGAGCACCTGCGCCACCAAATCTCGGTCTGCTATCGACACGACAAGCTGCGGCCCAAAGCGTGACTTAAAGATCTTCCCATACTTCTGACTGTGCTCCATCTGAAAGAACAGAAAAAAGAACAAGATCTATTATATAGTATACTTGAACATATGCCACATCTTAATCAAGGCAAAATTATTCCCCTTTAAAGTCTAAACTCATCTTAGATGTTAATCTAATAAGAGTAAATTCAATAATAATTTAAATAAATAATTATCAATGACAGCAATCATACATTAATTGCATGTTTTATTACCAAGATGAGAAGTAGGGCTATGTAATATCACTACCCTGTACTTTGACTTCAAGAAGTAGTACAAATCAAAGTAGCATCCACATAAATGTGAGGACTTGACTCGCCTTCTTCCCATTATGCATCCTGGTGCAACCAGGCCACCTTCTTCTATTGCATCATCGTCCAGTTCTGATGCTCACATACTCATTGTAGCTGCTTTCTGTGGTGAACATCGCTCAGCATGGGCACACTGACCAGCCTGCAGCTCACAGCAAGTTGTGATGCAATGTGTTCTGACATCATTCTATCAGAGCATATTCTTTTCCAGCTACAGTAACTCATCTGTAGGATCATAGCTCTTCTGTAGGCGACTATCCGTCACAATGATCCTTGGGACACCCATGGATCATTGCCAGTTCACAGGTTGTCCTTACTTTGAACACTTTTGGTAGGTAGTAACTGGGAACATCCCACAAGACATTTTGTTTGAAGATGCCCTGACCCAGATTGTGATAGCCATCACAATTTGACACTTGTTGCTCAGATCCTAACGCTTGCCCATTTTTCCAGCTTCTACCACATCAACTTCGAGAACTGACCGTTAACTTGCTGCCTAATATATATGCCACCATCCATCCATCAAGGAACCGCTGTAGTCCAACTAGGGTATGTAGAGCCTAATGGTGACTATTGCATTCATTCCCCTTTTTACGACTGTGGTAGCGCATCCAGTCAGCATCGACATGCACATTCACACACCATGGGCAATTTGGAAGATTATCCCAGGAGACTTTGGGCATAAAGCAGGATACACCAATCAATCATAGTGTGCGCGCACACACACACACGCACATTCACACCAATTAGAAATGCCAATTCGCCTAATAAGCATGTCTTTGGACTGTGGGAGGAAACAGGAATACCCAGTGGAAACCCGCCAAGCACAGGGAGAACATGCACACTCCATGAACACAGACCCTGAGGCAAGAATCGAACCCAGACGTTAGAGGTGCAAGCCAACAGTGCTAACCACTATATCCCACAACTTGATAGAAACCATTGTAACAGGAACAATGTTACTTCACCTAATAGTGGTTTTAAAGTTATGGTTGTACATATTTTCAGTAATGAGACTAATGTTTAAGTTAAGTTAAAATTTCAGATCTCTATTATAAAAGACACTGGCTTGTTCAAATCTGGAAGTTATAAGAAAAATGTTGTAATGTTTGGCATGCAAACTTTGGCACCGGTTGTATGCCTTTGTAATGCAACGGAAAAGTTTATGAAATTTGGTGCAAAGCAACAAAAAAAAAGAAGCAAACTCTAAAACCATTTTTGATAAATCCGAACCTGGATCTTGTGGATGCGGCTGAACCCGTCTCTGTAGAAAAACTCGATGAGGTTCCCGATGACGCCTGGACCCGGCATTTTACGCAGGCTCTTCACCGGACCTGCGTGCTTCATCTCGGCGTCGGTGGCGTCAGCAGCAGCAGCGGCGGTGGTGGAGGCGGCAGCGGCTCGTGCGCGTTCGTCTGGTACAGCGGGGCTGTGCACCGCGCGAGTCTGCGGCAACACTCGCGCGCTCGTGTCGTTGCGCAGAGGTTTACGCAAAACGCAAAGAAGAGCGTTCCGGAGAGCCATCGGAGCGGGAAAATAATATAGAGCGGGGTTAATCCGAAGCGCGCCGAGGGAGAAAGAAAGAAGAAAGCTTCACCAGAGGAACTCTCGAACTTTCTTCCACACAGGGAGAGTGAAGAGAGGGGGCGTGACGGAAGAAAAAAAAAAAACAGGGCGATCTGTAAATCTATAAATATCCATCACTGTGTAGTAATCCTTCTCCTGGGTCACCAAAAAAATAAGTAAATAAAAAACTCTTTCACTGCCAAACGCCATTTTTGATCTGATGTTCTGGATTATCACAATTTTTTCATATAACTTGTTAAACTAGGTGGCACGGTGGTGTAATGGTTAGCATTGTGGCCTCTCATCTCCAGGGCAGAGGGTTCGATTCCCGCCTCTGGTCTGTGTGCGTGGAGTTTGCATGATCTCACCCAGGTTTCCTCTGGGTACTCCACTGGCCTCAATGACCCTGTACACAGGATAAACGGTATAGAAGATGAATGAATGGACAGACATGTTAACTTAGGCAGAAGTTGGTGTTTTTTTAATCTAATAAGCTTATTGTTCTTTTATTCTGTACATAATAAGAGAACACAGTTATTACAGTAAAAAACTTACTTTATTTCTCGATTTAATCTCCTGCACCACTAATCCACTTATCCCAGCCTTTCACTATTGCTTGAATACCATCATGCCTGTCTGATTCATGTCTGAACACTGGCCTCCTAGGAACTCATTTTATTGCCCAAACATGTGGAAATGACTTGGAGCGATGTCAGGACTGTATAGGGGATGTGACAGTAACTCCCAGACGAGTTACTGTTATGTGCAAGTGGCGTTGGTGAATGATTGGGTGTATGGTTCCCACAGACAGATGTGTCTCTTCATCAAGCTGGCGACAAGTTACCCTTCAATTTTCAAAGATCATGCCTTGGTCTTCTTCCTATCTCTCAGATAGACAATTTTATATTTCTGTTAAGGATTTTCGATTGCCCACCATCCCCCTGCGAGGTGTTCCCCAGGGATCTGTTCTTGGCCCACTATTATTCACAATTTACATAATCCCACTCGGTCTGATCCTTCAACATCATGGTCTTAACTATCACTTTTATGCCGACGACATTCAACTTTATTCTATCTGTACAACTACTCCATCTGCCCAAATTGACAAAATCTCTGCTTGCGTGAAGGACATTAGAGAATGGCTTAACTTAAACTTTCTGAAACTTAACATGGACAAAACTGAGATAATTTTTATTGGAACCCCAGCACTCACCAGCAACATTTCCACCAAAACATTTCTCACATAAAAACATCTACTTCTGTCAAAAATTTAGGAGTAATCTTTGACTCCACACTCTCCTTTCAGCCTCACATTAAATTTGTCATTAAATCTGCATTCTTTCATTTACGCCGCATTGCCCAACTGCGTCTCTTCATCAGTACCAAAGATGCTGAAACTGTCATCCATGCATTCATCTCATCACGCATTGATTTGCCCTTTTCATTGGTCTACCTGCCAGCTCCATCTTCAGATTACAATATATTCAAAACTCTGTGGCTAGAATACTCACTCATACCAAACGCTCTGCTCATATAACCCCAATCTTGTATGATCTCCACTGGCTCCCAGTTGCCTACCGTATCAAATGAATGAATGAATGTATGGACATGTTAAATTAGGCAGTAGTTGAATGAAATTCAAAATTCTTCTCCTTGTTTTTAAATCTATAAATGGCTTAGCTCCCACTTATCTTTTCAATTTGCTTGCCCCCTACATTCCGACTCGTTCCTCCGATTCTGGCTTTTTTGCTGTCCCTCGGTACCGCCTCTCTTCAATGGGCGGCAGATCATTTAGTGTTATTGCACGCAAACTTTGGAACTCTCTACCACACTCTCTCCGTTCTGTTAATAACATCTCAGTATTTAAATCTTTACTCAAAACTCACTTGTTTTCCGAATGTTACACCTGAATCCACCTGTCCTCTGCATGTCTGTCCTTTTTTTTTCTTTCTTTTTTTTTTCTGTTTGTTAACTTAATTGTTTTCTACTTCAGTACTTCAATGTCTGTTTGTATTATCTTCTTTTGTTTTCACTCATTGTAAAGTGTCCTTGAGCCCTGGAAAGGCGCTATATAAATAAAAATTATTATTATTATTATTGTTCCACTCACTGAATGTTCATGGAATCAACTGCATTGGGCTCCGAGGCACTTTGTATGGCTTCTTTCAAACGTTTGCAGTGTTCACGTTTTACTGTGGCTAAGAGTCTCATCACCATACAGTGCTTGATGTCTTCTGTCAATCAGAATTATTTTATGCCTCCATTCACCAGTTTGATTTTGACCACCCCTTTTATATTTTACATAGCCTGTTTAAGAAACAAACACATCTAGTCTTTGATATGTACTGTATTTGAAGGACTCTCCAATGCAAGTGTTTAAACCATATTGTCAACCAACACAGTGTAACCCAAAATACAAGCTCAGGCAACCTTTGCAGTCCTGCTCTGGTCACCTTGAGTTTGTTATTCACAACAAGGAGTTTCAAAGAAATGCCTAGCAAGGACAGATGCACCAGCAAATTATCTAATACTTTTAGGATAACATTCTCAACAATATCATCAGGAAATTCAAGGAAACCCATTGAATCTCAATGTGTAAATTGCCAGGGATGAAACCATTTCTGAATACACATGATCTCCGATCACTCAGACATAACGGTCTTAAACACCGTCCTGGGTCTGTAGTGGATACAACTTAAGACTTAAGAAAGCCATACATCATCTAAGATACAGAGTCTTAAAGACTTCTCTGGGCTCGGTCTCATCTGAGATGGACAGTGGAACGCTGGAAATGTTTTTTGTGGCCTGACAAGTCAACATTTCAAATAGTTTTTTTTTTTTTTTTTTTTGGAAACGAGCCGTTATGTTCTCTGGGTCAAAGAGTAAAAGGACCATCCAAGCTCTTATCAGCGTCAGGTCCAAAAGCCAGCTTGGGTTATGGTATGGAGGAGTGCCAGTGCTTGTGGCATGAATAAATTGCATATCTGTTATGTTATTTTTTAATCAACATATGCTGCCATCTAAACACCATAATTTCAGCGGTTCTTACAGATAACTCCTTATTGGTTTTATTGCCAATTTCCATACCTTGCATTTCCATAAATTATTTAGAATTTGGATTACACTTGTTCTAACAGATGTTACCTAAGATCAATCAATTCCGGGGAAAATGGCGTGCTTAGGTTTTTGTTTTGAGACATTAACCTACTCCTGGTCATCACAACCATGAGGTTGATTGCTGTACAAGGCAGTTGATTGCTGCATTAAAATATCCCTTTATCAGAACCAAGAGTCGCAAACAATGCACCTTTCGCTATGCGAGCTCCATGAAGAAATGGCGTGTTAACGTTGGATTAGAAGAATTCAACCTGAGTCCTGACTGTACTTACACCCACTGAATATGTTTCGGGATGAACCGGAACATAGGCTGCTTGACTTGCCAACATCAGCGCCTGAGCTCAGTAAAACTCTTTTGGCTGATTGAACACAAATCCCCCATAATCACAGTCCAAAATCTTGTGCAAGGACCCATCAGAAGAATGGAGCTTTTCATAAGAACAAACAGGAAATAAATCCAACTCAGGATGTTCAAAGAGCACATATGGGTGTGATGGTCCAGTGGTGTCCATGAACGTTTGGCCCCGTAACTATTTGCTGACTCCTCCTAAGTAAGTGTTTAGGACAAGGAAGAATGTCAGAGTGAAAAAGCAGAGAAAAATGCTGCATAATTAGTTGGCAACTATTTCTTTTTTTAAATCCAACTTGGCAACCCCAGGAGGGTGCATGGTCCACCGGGTCATCTGAGGACACATTCTTGGAAAGAGTCTGTATCATTCATTAAATAATCCTTCTGATCTCTTGAATAATAGTAAAAACGTGTCCTTGTTCATTTCACAAAAATATTACAAAACAACTGAGATTTACACAGAATGATTTATTTAACTTATCAAACAGAATGCAACAAGATATTGCATTTCATACAAAACTAAACATAAGAGCAAAAAGACAGCAGTATGGACCTGATTATACACATCAGGTCATGGTGAGGGATTACACAGGTTTAGTGTGTAACCTTTTCTAATATGCACACTTTAAATCATAAAGTATTCGAAAAATCGATTTTAATGCATCATCAACTGAAAACATTTTCATTAAACTCGTGTGCATTACATTTTCTTTCACATTTCATTTAATTTCAGTCTTTTTTTTTTTTTTTTAAGTAGTGCTTTAGTCCATGTTAAGACAACACTACATTATAGTCTCTACACCCACTCTCTTTTTTAAGAGTCTTTCTCTTTTTCTCTAAACATTTTTCAACACCTTGTATTTTTGGGAGGGGGGGTGGGTCTTGACCTTGGGTTTAAGACGTTTAGGAAAGTCCCAAGTGTGAGTATCAGAATTGCTGTTCTTATCCACGCTCACTTTCGGAAGCGTTTAAAGAGAGGGTGGATGTTCTTGCCGGCTGCCCCCTTGCTGCCGCGTGACGTGTGATACTCCATGTAGAAGGCGTCGTCCGCTCCCGACATGGAGCTCATGGTGCCGGTTCGACGAGAAAACTAAGCAGGGGAAGCATAAAAAAACAAACAAAAAAAACAATAAAAAAGGTGAAATAAGGAGAGACAAAGAGACAAAAGCATCAGTGTTATGAAATCACCATATGAAGGAATGTTTATTTTTATTTTTTTATAGTCATGACAAAGCTACATTTGATTTAAGGTCGCTATAACCTTCGTAAGAGTTATTTTTAGGCAGATGTGCTCAGTGTGAATTGTGTAAGGAACAGCGTAAGAACAGGGAATTTGGGAAACGTTTTCAAAGAACTATAATAAGATTTTGTTTGGATTTTAACAATGAATATTTATGTAATATATTTTTACGAGCAAGTCAGCTTACAGGATTTTATAAATTATGAAATCTCTGATACTAATATGTATTTAATCTGTTTCAGAACCTACGTTATTTAAGCAAAAAGCCATGGTGTGTGTGAGAGGAACTAACTGATAGCTCCAATTATTATGGCATGTTGAAGAAGACTGATGTGACCTCATTACGAGTTATAAAGCATTTTACCTTGATTATAGCTGACTGATATGAATTATGTGTATTTTTATTTTTTTTTTGCTTCTTTTTGCCCTCGTATTTCACTGACTCAAAGTTTGCACTGTAAATCTAAAACTATTTAAGCTACTGAAAGAGTTCTCCTCCATGTTGCTTCCACGTCGCAGACTGAACGTGTTTAAGGACACAGCGGGAAAGCTATTAACAGAATTTGTTTAATAAATAAATAAATAAATAAGTTACATGGGGAAGTTACATCATTTAGAGACTCTAAACACTGGTTTTAATTCATTTAAAATTAATTGCCCTGCAACATAAGGAATAAAAAAAATAAATAAAATAAAAATCCTCGGATATATTGAAGAGCTTTACCACAGTATGTACCTGAGATTTTCCTCCGAACTCTCCGGTTACCACCTCTTCCTCTGCATCCAGGTCGGTCGCTGCCAGGACTTTCTGAAGCAGTTGCTGCTGTTCCTCTCGTGTAGAGAACATCAAATCCTCCTCCTCCATTCCGGCCAACTTAGTGATCACCTTAGAGAATGAGAGAGAGAGCGAGAGAGAGGCATTTATTCCCTTATTACCGACCTAAATGTTATTCAAAGCTATGAGGGTGAGTCAAATATTATCCGCACTCCGGATAAAACTTCAGTTGGCCACACTGTCTTATCAGCACTTTCCTGTTCAAGGTAACTGTCTCCCCAGTCACTGCTGTGCAGGTGTGAACGTGTTACACCAGTTCATCTGTAACAGCGGTGCGAGTGAAAATGGACGCCCCACCTGTGATCTGCACGAAAGATGAACAGCGTGCAGCGATTCCTTTTTTTTTTTGTGGTCTGAGGGTGTACCTGGTGCCGAAACAACTCAACGGAAGAGCATAAACAGAATCGTTTGAATATCTCCAAACAAAATCTGGGCCGATACTCTAAGGAAGGTGAAGGTTTCTTCAGACAATCATTCCTGGTGAAGAAACATGGATTCATCACTACAAGTCTGAGAGTAAACGGCAGAGTATGGAACAGAAACATTCCCGGTGTGGAAAAGTTCAAAAGTCAACCATCAGCTGGTAAATTCATCCATAGTTACAGTTTTCTCGGATTCTCAAGGGCCAGAAGTATTGGAACATCAACAAATCAACAGTGCTCGTTATAGTGAGACGCTTATTGAAGAGCTGAAGCCCAAACTTCTGATTGAACGTAGAGGACTGATACACAAGGGCGTTGTGACCTTGCGTGATGATGCACGTCCACACACTGTCGACACTCTGTCGACAAAACTTTGTTTTGAGGTGTTAAAGCGTCCTCCCTATAGTCCTGATCTCGCTCCATCAGACTTTCACCTGTTTGGACCCCTGAAAGGAGCGCTACGAGGATGAACATTCACTTCTAATGAAGAAGCAAAGACAGCGATGCGTTCGGGGCTCGCGGCTCAGCCTGAATCATTTTTTTAATGATAAAGAAAACGAAAGCTTGTTGGAAAAGCAAGGAGACTATTTTGATAAATGATGTATTTGTCTTTTCAAAAAATTTATGAAAATAAATTCTACAGCAAGAGTGTGGATGATTTTTGACTCACCGTGTTAGTCATGTAATGCTATTAGAGTTTGTGTTAAACCTTAAAACTGTAACCCTGGTCCACCAGGAAGCGCTGTCTCTTCGTAGAATACGCCATTTCCTGTGTGTCCTGAGACACCAATGAGTAGAAATAGGCATTGTATTCCTCAGCAACCATTCCTACACAAGAGAGGAAAAAAAAAAAAAAACATCTTCAGCTCTACACAGGTAGGAAAGAAAGCTATTTCAGAATTTTTTTGGCACCGTTACCTTTCTTGGCACGCAGCACTCTGCCTAGTCGCTGAGCCTCCTGACGACGAGAGCCTCCGTGAGATGAGATCTGAATCAAGACGTTTGCCTCAGGCAGATCGAAGGACGTGTCTCCTACCTGAGACAGGGAAGGAAAGCATTAACGGCTCAGGAGATCTTCACGTGGCACATGACTCTCAACTACTCATGTCAGAGTTTTGTAAAGGCTAGAACTCTGACAGCGTCTCAATCTTTAGGTTGGAAATTTGAAAAGCTATATGTTTAACAAGGATTTATTAAATAAAGACTTTAGAGAGCTGTTGTGGTGGCTGCTTTGTTCAGGTTTAGCTAGTTAGTGGATAATATAATTAAGCCCACACGAGTTATCCCTGGAGTACACATGAGAAAGATCAGCTTATAAACTCTTTCGCCGATTACACACAGTGTTAAGAAACAGAAGACACGTGTCTGAACTCAAATCCAAATTCGAGCACACGTTACCTTGGAGATGAAAATGGTGTTGATCTTTGGGTTGTGCTTAAAATTCTGGAGGATCTGCATTCGCTCCCCTTGTGACGTGGGCCCATAAATGTACGGCCTGGGAAAGGAAATGAAATGTGTTGTTACTAAAAATGAAACTGACAAGTCTGGTTGCAAACAAAACACGTCTCAGGCATAAATTTAGATTCATAAGAAAACAAGCGAACTGATTAGAGGCTGCACTCAGAGGTCAAACCAATGGTCATAATGCTGATTTTTACTCATTAGGAGATTTTATTTTTTTTTTTTTTGAAAAAAAATTATAGAAAAAGTGAATATGTGCCTGATGTTTCCATGTATATGCTTCATTAACTGTGTGAAAATGGCAAATGAAGATGACTGGCCTGTCGCTGCATAGTCATTTCATACATCCTGCGTTGGACTGTACTGTGATATTCGAGGGGCGTTCAAGTCAAACTGGGACTTCTGATAATTTCTTACATGTGAAAGCGTAAGACTATAAGCTGCAGTAAAACATATAATGATGTTAATTCCCGTAAACATTCGGCGAGTGGAACGCCTGATCCTTGAAATCTGACGAATAACTTGTCGCCAACTCGCGCAAGAGATGCATGTGTCTGTGAGAACTGTTCACACAATCATTCACCAGCATAACTTGCACATTACAGGAACTCCGCTGGGAGTTATTGCCACGTCCCCATACAGTCCTGACCTCACCCCAAACTATTTCCACAGGAGTTCTTGGGAGGCCAACATTTCATACGTGAACCAGACAGGCAGTCCAATCATGTATTCGGCATACTGAGAAAACTTCCTACCTTGATGGTAACCAGGAACTAGTGAAACTCAGGGATAAGTGCATTAGTGGTGGATTATACAGTACAGAGACATAAAGGGAGTTTTGACTCCCGTAACTGTTCCGTTATTCCATACAATCAAAAGTCCTGGTTTGGCTTGAACACCCTTTGCATTTTTGACCATGTGTTCACTCTTGGCAAAATAAGCCTGGATTAAACCTATTCTACTGTACAGGTCATAACAGATTCCTAATTTCAGGACGTGCTTCACCAAAAATCATAAATCAGCAAGTTTCCTCAAGAGTGCTTTACTTGTTGAGGCGGATGGCGTATTCCTTGAGCGCGAAGACGTTGTCGGCGAAGACGATGATTTTGTCGTTGCGTCTCTCGTGGAAGCGGATGAGGAACTGGCAGGCGCGGAACTTGTTGGGGTTCATGGTATAAAGCAGGATGCGCTTCTTCGTCTTAATAGCCACGTATTCGTGATAAAACTCCGGGGACATTGGACACCACACCTGCAAATTGACACTGATTGTTAAAGAGCACTAATACACACACATACGCATGCATGAGAGTTGCTTTCCGCTCCGTTACTGCAACCTGTGCGTCTCACCTCAGCACACTGTACTTTTGCGATGTAGCCGTTGTTCTGCAGCTCCATCCAATTGGCTTCGAACAGTTTGGGCCCAATGAGGAAGTTGAGATCAACGATCTTATCGTCCTCTCGCACCAGCGTTGCAGTCAAACCTAGCTTGCAGTGGGCCTGGACTATGGTCAGCACGCGCCTGAACATTCTTGCTGTACACGTGCACGATACAAGAAAAGAGAACGTACATGTGAGAAAAGAGAACTGAAGAATTAAACTCCAGTCATGTTAAAAGAGATTTTAATCTCTTTAAATTCTGTGCGAGCAAAACTCCCCAAACTGCTTATACACCTGGGATTGTGTGGACCTCGTCAAGGATGATGAGCCCCCACTCCTGACTGCGCATCCACTCCATGACTCGCTCAGCTTCCCAGGAACGCTTGGTGGTGTGGCCCAACATGGAGTATGTGCTGATGGCCACCGAGCAGCCGATGGGCTTGTCCTTGGCGTCTGATGTGAAGCGGCATATCTGCGAGTCGTCGATGGTCGACCACATCTTAAACTGGGACTTCCACTGCTCCACCGACACGGACGAGTTCCCCAACACCAGGCAGCGTTTACGTACGGTGCAGGCTGCCGTGACTCCTACAAGAGACTTCCCGGCTCCTGAAAAGTAAAAAAAATAAAATGAACAGAAGAAAGGGCAAAGAATGTGAAACTTTAAATATCTTAAAAAAAAAAAAAAAAAAAAAAAAAACGCCATTTCAGAAGGGTCAAATTATTGGGCTGCATGAGGCAAAGAAAACAACTAAGGAGATTAGAAGAGTTACTAAAATTGGGTTAAGGACTTTGTGGAAGAAATGTGGTCAGAAAAAATTTTAAATCCTTAAACGTTTGTGAAGTTGCATGGTTGAGCTATGTTTAATAGTGAAAATAAGAGCATTTCCATTCGCACGCAATGTGATGAGAACTCACAGGATTGTGACGAAACAGCTGTGGGAATCCATAAGAAAACCACTTCCTAGTGAGACCCATCAGAAAAAAGAAAAAAAAAAAGACTTCAAATTTGCTAGGGAGCATAAAGATTAGACTTTGGAGTGATGGAAAAGGGTCATGTGACCTGATAAAATCAGACTGACCCTATTCCAGAGCGATGGGCGTGTCCGGGTAAGAAAGGAAGCACATGAAGTGTCATGCATAGTGTCCACTTTACGAGACAATGTTATGATCTGGGGTTGCTTCAGTTGCTCAGGTCTAGACTCAGCAACGTTATGTGGAAATAAAATGAAGTCAGCTGACAACCTGAATGTCCACCAGGTTATCACATATATGGAGTTTTTCCATCCCTGATGGAATGGAGGTATATTCCAGGAAAGAGTGGTTCTGGGAGCACGAGGAATCATTTTCACACATGAACTGGCCACCACATTCTGTGCTGTAATCAAAGCTAAAGAGTCTTGTTTGGCAATAGATATTTCTGGTTAAGGATTGAAATCAAAGTTTGATGTTGATTAGGGCTGAAATGATTCCTCGAGTAACTCGAGTAATTCGATTACAAAAAATGATCGAGGCAAAATGTTCTGCCTCGAAGCTTCTTTTAATGAATTTTAAAAGCTTGCGTTATGTTTTTGTGCAATTATTTGTTTGGCGTGACACAGCGCGCTTCCGGATGCAAGCCGCCAGTAAACACAGACGAAGAAGAAGCGCTTACGTCACCCACAAAGCGGAAGGAGACGCAAACAGTTAG
>JAQMYJ010000037.1:33646338-33675025 GCA_030014305.1 Clarias laeviceps
AACAGACTAATATTTGTTTTTCTTCACTTTCTGTAAACTAATAATCCATTTAGCACATTTTTCTTCATGTTGTGATTAAGAATAGAACGTGCAGGGAGTCCAATGCATTTGTGTCATTTAAATTAAAAGTTATTATATGGATATGGAGCTTTACTCACTTTTTTTAACACACTGCTATTATTTTGAAAACAACTGTACAGTATAGTTTGTAGACCGTTGAAATATTTAAAATTAATATGACATTACTTCTTAACAATTAAAGGATTTTACTAATCCACAGAAACCCATAATGTTTTTGTGTGCAAACGAATAAACTACGTATCCAGAGAGCGACAAATAAATACCAGACAGTTGGTTTGAGGTGGCATTAAATCTGTATTAAATCAGCCAAGGGCTTCTTTACATTTAATTAGAATACAGAAGATGGACGAACAGATGAGCATTAAACTGTGGATGAACAGGAGCAATAAAAGTGAGTCCATCTTAGAGGATGTGAGACGCTTTATTCACACAGCGAGACGCAGGACTAGAGTTCGTGTGCCGGGGAGTGAAGTAGCTCGCGTGGGAGTGATCGTTACGCCCCGGCGTCAGTCACACACCCCGAGTATCTGAACGTGTACAGCTTGTTGTCGGCGCCTCCGCTTAAAATCAGCTACAGAAGAAAAGAGAGAGAAAAGAAAACAAATTCAGACAAGACCTCGGGGTTAGAAAGAGAACACGAGGCATCAGCTGATAAATGGGACACGCACCCCGCTGTCTGTCCAATCAGCACACAGCACTTTGTCCTCGTGAGCCGCCAGATCGTACAGAGGAGCCTTACAGCTGCAGAAACAACAGGCACACAGGGATGCGCTCAGGTATCGCAACAATCAGTAGAGGGGAAAAAAAACAATGACAGAAATGTCCCACACACCTTCTCGTGTCCCAGAGTTTGACCAGGTTGTCCAGTGCGCCGGAGATGAGCTGCTGCTCGTGGGAGGGAGACCACCTGACTGCTGTTACCCAACCTGTGTGTGATGTCAGAGACAGCAGGACCAGAGAGCCATCTGAGGAAGAGAAAGAGAGAGAGAGAGTCTGTGTACTCATTCATAGCAATGTGTGCTTATATTGTGCTTGTATGAGTGTATATTGTGCGTGTATTAGATATGTACAGTATGTTGTATGATGTGTTTTTCTGTTTAGTGGGTGTGTATATTGTGTTTTTCCTGTGTGTGTGTGTTGCTCACCTTTCGAGCGCGGGTCCCACAGACGGACGTGCCTGTCGGTGCTCCCTGAGGCCAGACGACGACACAGCGGCGAGTACGAGATGCAATTGAACACTTTACTCCCCGTCTACAACACAATCACCACGACACACTCACTTAAACTACACCGCACTAATCACCACAGCACACTCACTCACAGCCAGGATCATTCTAGCGTCTCTTCCTCACCAGTGTGCTTTTCTGCTCCCCCGTCTCAGCGTCCCAAAGTCGTATGGTGTGGTCCCACGACGCGCTGCACAGCTCTTCAGCATCCGTCCATAGGACGCTCGAGACGGCCTCCGTGTGGCCAGACAGAGTCATCACAGGAGTCTGAACAGAGACAAGAGAAAGAGAGAGAGAGAGCATTCGTTTAAATCGACCCCTGATAAACAGATTAAAAGATCTTCCAAACAAGATGTTTACAACTTTATCTTTAAAATGCCTAGTGAGTGAAACTGTCTCAGCAGAGTTAAAAAGACTAAAAAAATGAGATTTTTTTTTACAAATAGAGATGGGTGCAAAAAAAAAAAATAATAATAATAAATAATCAATTAAATTACATATCGCAACACTTCTGTGGCAATTCATGTGTCGACACACCGACTTTTTAAATTCATATTCATTTGCATTTGAGGGGATCAAATGCTGCAGTTCCACTAAAAATCCTGCAGGTGGTGCACTCTAACAGTTCACACATTAGCAGGGAGAACAGCATCCTGTATATTAGAGATGGGAAGTTTGGATAATTTTAGTGACTCGCTTCTTTCTTCTTTTGAGTCATTTAGTTCATTTCGTTCTTTTGATCAGAACTAAAATAAAATGTTACATTTTCAATAAACAGACCCCCAATACATCTACATACACAGATTTGGGCTACAGTTCCAATAATGGAAATATTACAATGCTAAGGACATATTATAATAAACAGAATGAGCAGCATTCATCTATTAACGTCTATGGGAGTCACGTGACAAAAGAACAAACAATTCGGACCAGAAGCCTCGAGAAGTAGCACCTCATTTCTGTTTCCTGTGCATAACCTACGGAGGTTTTGCGATGCTTTGCGCATGTGCGTCTGGTAGAAAATGACAGAAAATGTCACTACTACATATATAAAATAACAGAATCGCAATGCAAAATAATTCGACACCTAGGTATTACGATAATTTCGTATCGGGTGGTCCCTGGTGATTCCCATCCCTAATTTAATTACAAACAAATCTTTTTTTTTTTTTATATATATTTTTTTATGAATCCGTTTTTATGAACTATTCTATCAATCCTTTAGCACCATCTTCGTGTGTCTCTCAATATTTTCCTCTCGTCCATTCTATCTTGCGTCTCTTCTGGAATGTTTAAAAATCTGTAGCATTCCGAACTCTTTTATTCATTTCTGCCTAGACTTTTATAAATAGGTGTTTGGAAGTGTGCATGAAAGCATGACCACTAGGGATGGGAGAAAGCTCGATTCAGTGATGCATCACGATTCCTCTGTGTGGCAATTCACGTATATCTCTATACTGACTTCAAAACCGCTGTCTTTAAAATGCGTTTTTTATTTATTATTTACACATTCATTTCAAGTGATAAAATTGTGCAATTCCTCTATGATCCTGCAGGTGGCAGCTGTGAACTATTCACATATTGGCGGGCAGCACAACACCCTGTGTGGTAAGGGCAAATTATTTTCCAAGTTTGTTTAGAATCGTAACCGGAAACAAAAGTAATATCAAACAATGATTTTTATAAAATCGATACTTTCAGAATCGCAATACAAATAAAATCGGCAATTATCGCAATAATATCGTATCAGGTGGTCTCTGGTGACTCCCATTCTTACTTTGGTCAGACCGAGCTGCTCAGTTTTCTGTTTTTTCCGTGGCCTGTTGGGTTCCTCCACCTCGTCCTCCTCTTCTGTAGGAACTGGAAGAGGAACAGACAGTTTGGTTTGTTTTTTCCCATAAGCACTTACTGTACAGTACGATACCTCCCTGAGTCTCTTATTCATCTTACCTGCTGACCAGAGCTTCAGCATTTTGTCCCAGGATCCGCTGCAAAACTAAACCGAAAGAAAATGATCTCGTTATAGAAATCTATTTCATTTAAGTAAACTGAATTTTAGCACATGGCCATAGACATATGTATACTGTATATTCGGACACATATTGCACCTTAGTGCGCGTGGGGTCGACGCTGATGGTGTCCACACTCCCGGCATGTCCACGGCAGCAGTGACGGGCCTTCAGCTTGTTCTTCTCGGAGTTCCACTCCCACAGCAGCACCGTTTGGTCCATCGATGCGGTCAGCAGCAGCGAAGTTAATCCTTCTGCAATGATCACAACCTTAATCTTATGATATGCAATATGATTTTACTCGGTTTGTGAGAAATAAAATAAGTAAATAATAATTTTAAAAAAACTTTCGTATCACCTCTTTTTATCCAGGCCACATCCTTCACCACTTCTGTGTGTCCAGCGATGGTCATCATCGCCTTCCCTTCGAGAGACCAGATCCGCGCTGTCTTATCGTACGACCCTGTAAGGATCCTATAGCACATTAAACACACCCATTAAAAACACATCCATTACAAAAGCTCTCTCCAAAAGTGCACTTGCAATTTAAATTTAGACGTCTATATAAATCTATATCTCTCACCATTCAGAGTCTGCTTCGACTGAGCTGATCCAGTCGTCGTGCATGATGCACTCCTCCGGCTGCGGCGCGTTGAACTTCTCCACATACTCGATCTCTACGACTTCTTCCTACACCATGCACACGGAGAGCGATACACGCTTAGGGCAAATACATAAGGACGTTCTTACATCAGCTATTTTAGGCATTTATGCCTACAGTAAAAATGTGCGCTTGGTACCGTCGTGATGTTCTCCGCCTCCATGTGAGTGTCCAGTGGAGAGCGCAGGAACTGGCTTCGGACCAGGAAGTCAAACTCCACATGTTTGTGATCCGCTGTCAAAGTCAAAGCCTCAAATAAGTAAGCAATAGAAAACTTAGAGACGTGCTGTTACAAGAAGATAACCAACGTTGCCAGGATGCGTTAGTGTTAGGACTGCAAAGTTGATTTTTATATTTTTTTAATAACAGCACATTCTGAGGTGTTTTATAATGATTAAATATTCTTCTTTCTTAGTCAGTGGTCAATGAGGGGTGTTCAAGTCAAACCGGGACTTTCTGGTGACTGAAGCTGCGAATCAGATTCACAGTCATGAGATACTTTGCCACAGTAAAACAAGACAAAAGACTGTACATCTGGCCGAGGTGGCTCGAAGCCCACTGCAGTCGTTTCCTTGAAAATTCAGCGAGTGGAACACCTTATCATTAAAAAAAAAAAATCAACTTGTCGTCAAGATACGCATCTGTCTGTGGGAAGTGTACACACAATCACTCACCAACACCACTTGCACTTTTTTGGTTCATTAAAGGATTTCCTGGGAGGCCAGCATTTCAGACACAAAGCAGACAGATCGATGATGGCTCGGACGTACTAAGACGTTCTACCATGATGGTGTCCAAACATTAGTGAAACACTGGGATAAGTGCATTGTATAGAGAAATAAAGGGAGTTTTAAACTCTGGTAACTGTGTTCTGTTATTCAGTGCAGTCAAAAGTCCTGGTTTGACTTGAACGCCCCTCATGTATATATATCAATCAATCTGAAACATTCTTTGATTGATACACTACAATTATGGTAAACCTAATCCCAGGATGGATTGTCAGTTGCTCACCATTCTTGGCCTCCAAAAGTTTGTTGATCACATCGCTCAGGTGTGTGACCTCAGAGGCAGCCGGGATGGAGAAGGGCACATCATCTACAGCGAATCTACAAACACACACTCAATTCAATCCCTGAACGTTCAGTTTGAGATTTTGTATAAACTCATGACATATTGTCCATAATTCATTGCAATTCAGTTCAAGATTGAAATACTAAACATATGGAAATTTAAGGGGGTGAAAATCAGGCTGCACTAACATACAGTCACATAAACCATAAAAAGTAAATGCATCAAGTGTCTGTTGGCATCTAAGCACATTTGCTTTGCGATGTATCGGGTATCTACACTGTTTTCCTGCGTTGGGATATGATATTAAGTGTTAACTGATTTGGAGGATGCTCTATAACTTCTGTGACGTCATAAGCTCGGAAGGCTTCAAGTCACTGCAGCTGAGTCTCGCGCTATAACATTTATAAATAGATTAATTTACAAGTTCTACCTTTCTGAGGGTATAACAACGATGGAAGTTTAATTATGTTTAATTATGAGCTCGAAGACATCTCAGCTACATAGAGCTAACCATGCTAACTAAGCTTACAATAGTTATGGTCCACTAAAACAAACAAAAAAAAAACATACTTACTTCTTATTTTCGGTGAAAAACCTCGCCTGAACTTGTGACATGGTTGTGTTTTTACAAAAGGACCGCACAGTTACTTCGTTAATTTAGTAAATATTCCCATGTAGTTATGAGTCTGGTAGTGGAGACTCCGGTAACCATGTGCTGAGTGTGGAACAAGACCTAAGCAGTCGATCACAGAGCAACGGATCACGCAACTAGATGTGCGATTCATAATGCCTGATTAAGCTTCCTCACATTCTCTGAGCTTTTTTTTTTCTTTGCTTTCACACTTATCACACTGTCGAGCTCTAAATACTGATACATGGAGCTTGTTTGTCCTTAGTTGTTGGTTCTACACTACACACCATTAAACTACAGAATACATTTGATGATATTTAAGGGACCACGGCTTACTAAGGTGTGGGAACGAGATACTCTGTTGTGGCCATGACTTTTTAAGGCATGGGAATTAGATAGTTTAATGCATGGTCCTGATTTACTAAGGCGTGGGAATTAGATAGTTTAATGCATGGTCATGGCTTACTAAGGCGTGGGAATGAGATAGTTTAATGTGTGGCCATGATATACTATGTGGTGGCCATGACTTAATATTATAATATAAATTACATCATTCGTGTCCCAGATGTGACACGATGAGTTATGCTGTGTGCCATTGAGTTAATAAAGGTAATAATCCATCTATACTAACAGTTATAAAAGAAATCACTTAAAATTTGTTCATAATTTTCAAAAGGTTAAAATGTTGTGAGGTTAAGTTGTGGCCGCACCATAGTTTATTTAATGCATGGCCACGAGATACTATCTCATTCCCACATGTTATTCAGATAGTATCTCGTGGCCCTGCATTATACTATTTTGTTCCCATGCAATGGAATATACAGTATATTTCCCCTAAATGTCACCAAACGGCCCGATATTAAACAAGCCAAAAATGGCAATATAAAGATAGTAAGATAGAAAGAAAGAAATATGTTTGAGAGGTGTGTGGGGCTTGAAACGTAACTTACTCACATTAGCTAGCTTGTAACATCTGTATTATTTTTTAGTAAGTTAGCCACAGGTCAATTTCATTTTTATCATGTTTCAGTGTTTGTATACTTTTGTTTTCTACACAATACTGTCTAATATTGTACAATTTATATTCTGCCATTTGCTCTTGTTCAGATTTTAATATAATAGCTCTCAGAGGGCTAATTGTGCAACAACTTGCTTGCATTATATTTCAAATTGATCGTACAATATAAAAAAGTGGAACTAGCTAGGTTTTGTTTTTTCTCCCTAAAAATCATTTAATATAATTTAAATAATTTAGCTGAATCAAAGCAGCTCTTCAGCTCTTTAGCTGAATTGATGTCTGAGGTTACTTAAGATATTAATGCACTAAAAGAACTTAAGCCTTGTAAATTGTATATGGAAATCATAAAAATCATGCAAGAATGAAAAACAGCTATTTATAACTAACTAGACATGTAATGTACAGTGTATAAATAACAAGATAACATTATGTACCCTGTCCTGGGCTTGTCTACACTTTTTTTTTCAGTAGTCTAAATATCTGGCACTCGTGGTTTTTCTGTAGCGCTACAGCTCTATCATTTGGATCAGATTAGCATCTCGCATTTACAACAACAACAAAAAAAAGTACAGAAACCCCAAAACAGACGGCCTGTTTGTTTGACTTCCCGCAGTG
This sequence comes from Clarias laeviceps, assembly GCA_030014305.1. Classification (NCBI taxonomy): domain Eukaryota; kingdom Metazoa; phylum Chordata; class Actinopteri; order Siluriformes; family Clariidae; genus Clarias; species Clarias laeviceps. The sequence continues at coordinate 33,653,651 of JAQMYJ010000037.1, forward strand.
GTGTCTTTTCAGTACCATCAGTCAAATCGCTCTTATTTTGCAATAAAACCATGCCAGAGTTTGCTTGGACATGGATTCACTACCACGCTCGGGTGATCTCAAACACTATGAATTTGTGATTTGAAATGTTAGTCAAGTTTGTGATATTGAGTCCTTGAGCCCTCGCCTGAGTGAGCGACTCAATTGTCATATTAAGAATCATTGTTACGACACGCTGACAATTTAAATACCCTTTCGCATTCATCACAAATCATCACAGTCATAATGTGTAAGGAGCGAAGTACACATGTAAACTGGTAAAGTTGCAACCTGATTGGTCACTTCATGTGCATATACTTAAAAAATATTAAATACATAGAAAATATAATACTTTAAAAATACTTAAAAATCCTCCACCCTGAAACAATTTTGAAAATTTGTGAAGTGCTTAACAATTCTGGAGCTTTTTTTTTTTTTTTTTGCACCCAAGACTCAACATGATGCTACCACCACCATTCTTCACTATGGACACTGCATTCTTTTGCTGAATTTCCAACTTGTCTCCATTTTTAAAAATGGATTTTATTTAAGTTGTAAATAATTTTACAAAAATGATTTGCCTGTTTTGTATTGATTCATGACATTTAATCCAAATTCTTCCTTTTCAGGTCAAGATTGCAATACTACAAAATATTTGGAATAGTTAAAGGGGTGTGGGTGTGGATACTGGTATGAGATCACATAAATAATTCATATCATTAATATTTTCACATGTCATTTGAACAGAAAGCATATGAAATTGTAAATAAGGTCTTCGTGGCCTCTCCAGGGCTTTGTCCAAACCCTCTTGCGCAGATCATCCGTTCTTATCCTATTTCTGTCGTTGTGCAAGAACAAGAACTTTGTTCCATTTTCCTGCTTTCTTTTTACATCTCTGTTTGCATCCATTTAGCGGGAGTTGCACAAATTTTGTAAGGATTTTTTCCTCCTGACAAATATCCATCCCTATGAGCTGTTCATTTATAATTGCTTCTTATCAAGTAAATATTTTTACTGCCATTTGGAGATGGCTGAACTGGCACGTGTCCACTGTATGCTCAGTTATAGCTGGCATATGGTTCGATCTCTTCCGCACACCTCAACAGTAAAGGAATAAAGAATAATTAAAACCAAAGGACAAAGTTGCATTTATCGTTCTGTCCTCCTGCTTTTATAAAAGATGGACATTTTAAATATGTACTATGTAGGGCCACAGTGTCTCAATTCCCTCTCTTATAAATGCATTAGGATGAAACAATTCAGCATATGAAGATTAACACTTCCCATAACCCTGCATTATGTGGACACAGGCACCTCAGTTAGTTTACATCCTTTGGGTCGTTGTGTCCGCACAGGTCATCAGGCCAAGGCTTCTTCTGGGATGAAGCTGCAGCTGTGCAGGGACTCGGTGCTTTTCCCAAGCCCCCCTCCATTCCGCCGGAGGACACCCTGCAACTCCCCTGAGCTCAGTCCGTTTGGCAGCGAGTGCCTGGGGGAGGCAGGGCAGAAGATAACACGCTGCTTGAAGATCCCCATATTACCTCACCAGATAAGGCAAAGGGAGGAAGACCGAGCTCGGTGTGGAGGACGCCGAACCTCTGGCCAGAGAAGAGGAGTGAATCCCAGCCACACAGCTCATCCCTTAGACCCGGGCTCTGCCACAGTGAGCGAGAGACACTGGTACAGTGTGCTCTCTGGTCTGGTCATTCCCATGGCAGACACGACGCTGGAGGAGGCTTTGGCTGGGGAGCAGGGAGGGATGGGAGGGAGACTGAGGTGGACACAGCCATGCATGAGACAGGCCGTGCACCGAGAGCCAAAGAAGTGGGTGAGTCAGTCTAGGAAACAGCCAGTGCTCAGGTTACACTATGTACTGTGTGAAACAACAGAAACGTCTTGCTGGATTGATTATAACGCCTAAGCAATTTTCAAATCTTGATATTTACTATATTCCTGTACTTTGTTTTTGAACATAAATTTTTCTTTTTCCAAATTTTTTTCAGCCAAGATCCGGACCTGGAGTACAAGCTAGAACATCAAAGAACCAAAATTCCCCTGAAAATGCAGCGAGGGAGAGGAGCCGAGTGCGGAACCTCCGCCAGGCGTTCCAGAGCCTCCAGGCTGCCTTGCCATCGGTTCCTCCGGACACAAAGCTCTCCAAACTGGACGTTCTGGTCCTGGCCACGAATTACATCGCACACCTCACTGAGACGCTGGACCAGGACCAGGGAGGAGCGGTGTGTGATCATCTAACACTGCAGAGAGCTGAAGGCTACCTGCACCCTGTGAAGGTGAGTTTTACTCAGCAGTAATATATTTACTGTTATATGGATATATGACTTGCAAATAAGTTTTTCTTTTTAAAAATATGCCAAAAAAATTATTTGGTGGCTGCTTTTGCTTTGTTTAATTATTTTTTTTACAAGTTTATAACTTTTTACAAGTTTAAAAATTTTGGCTTGGTAATTGCAATGTGGACGATGGTCCTGTGTGAGTTTATTTTTATTTTTTACAAAAATGTTAAATATATTTTTATAAATATGTACTCAGTTTCTTGTGTATAAACAAAAAATAATCTAAAAGTATAAACAAAAATATTTTTTTTGCATTTAATCATTTCCTATCAATTTCAAATTTCAAATTCCAAGTTTAAATAAAATGAAAAATTTTATTGTCACATACACAGGCATACACAATATAATACGCAGTGAAATGCTTATCCAACTGCCTGTGACCTAAAAAAGAGGGATTTCTCTGCAGGAAATAAATTGCACTAGATAGTACAATTAAATAAAAAACAGAATATTCCAGGGAAAATTTATATAAGAATATGAATTAAAATATCTATCTATCTATATATCTATATATCTATATATTTAAAAAATTAAGCTTTAAGAACTTTAAGCAAATTGACAATATTCACAAGGTTGCTAAATATGTTTGAATCTGTTTTTTAACCGACAATTTGTGATGTCCACTTTATTAGACACACCTACATATCAATGCAGAAGTTTGCATCCCCTTATTTTTTTAAAACAATTAGACATGATACTACTGTATCTGACATTATCTTCACCCCCTTAGTTTTCATTTTAGTTTTTTCTAGATTTTACTGTCAAATTGTCAGCTTGTTTTGTCACTTAACTTTCACTGAAAAAATAATCTCTTGTAATACCTTAGCAAGTGTAAATATCTTGAATATGGGCAGATTTATTATATATTTCCTATGATATGATTATTATAAATCAAATACATAGTTATTTTAAAATTAAAATTTTAGACATTTGTATGAAAATCTTTTGTGGATCTTCTGAACCTTAAATCACAACTCTGACCAACACACGGGACTAAGACACAGTAAATGAAGAATATCATATTGATTAAATCCAGTGGCTTTGTTTGAATAGTTCTGGTTACGTTTTAAATGTAAACCCTTAATCAGAAACATTTTATAAGGATTTTAAACCAAATTATAAATTAAAATGAAAACTATTTATTTATTTGTTATAAATAACCTCTCGAGGCCCAGCTGTAGTACTTTTACCTGCCAATAGTTGACTGAGGGCCACATTTTGGGAAACCAAGTCATCTTTATTTATAAAGTAATAGCAGGTGGTGCAGCAGGTAACCTTACTATCTATGTCCATGTTGATTCACAGTACATTTCTATAAAAATATATACACCAATAGATTATTCCTGAAATGAACTCTGGACACTACATCGTCCTGCCCAAAATAAAGGACGAATAAATAAACAGGATACTTGTCTTAACACAGGAACAGAATAAAAGCCATGCTGTATTCCAAGTCTGGCCTTGTTTTTTTCCCCCCCATCTTTTTCGCAGAAGTGGCCGATGCGATCTCTGCTGTACTGTGGGAACATTGGCGAGCGACTAACGGGACCAAACCCCAGTCAGGAGGAGTGTCGTACACCCAGCAGCACAGCCGAGGTCCAAGCAGACAGAACTGATCTAGATGTCTCTAATCACTCTTAAAAGCAATAATGGGGTGAATTCGGATCTGATTTAAGTGGTCTAGGACACAAGCCTAGTTTATTCCACTTTTATTCAATGCAAATGATTCTATTTTGTTTCTAAATTAAATTAATTGACTGGAAGATTGAGGTTTTTGTGTCTCATATCCATCCTAACAACCTGTATCACTCCTATTTTCACATTTAAGCACAATAACACATCCTGGTACCTAACAAAACCTACTTCTGGACATTTCCTTGCTCTAGATTTGAGTGCACTGTTATCCAGTTGCATGGTGTGTCCAAGTAAATAAGACATATTTCACACGTAAATGTTCCTTTTTTTAAATTCTTTTGAAGCAAGCCTCATTTCAGCCATCTGCAATCCCCGGCATGTTTTTCTCCCCCCGTCTTTAATTTGCGTGTCTAGTACTAAACGGGAGTGAATGAACGTCTTGATTAGTAGACAGGGAGGGCTGTTATGGGGAACGCTTGGCAACCGAATGAGAGGAGGAGGACCCATGAGTTGATGTGCTCTTAATCAAGTTCCCTGCTTTAGGATTTCACATGAACTCCAGGACAGCTCACTTCGCACACACGTCCTCACTAATAATTCACAGTTGCTAAGGTTCGAGATTCGAGATAGTCCAAAACAAAAAAGTGTAAATGTGCAGATTCCTGCTTTCATGTGTCATGGGAAAACAAATGGATCACCAGCATTCAGCTCAGTTATAATAAGCATCCTGTGATGTTCCCATCCAAAAGGATCAGGTCTTTCTTGCATAACATGGGCACGGGTCCACAGGGAACAGTACAGCACAGTGAGCGGGTCAAGGCTAGCCCTATAAATCTGCTGAACTATCTGATAAAAGCCTTCACACACATGTTAAAGGAAAGAATTGTTTCACTAAGGCAGGGGTTACAGACCAAGAGAACGAGAGCGAAACCAATTAAGGTTCGAGTTTGGTTCATCATCCGAGAACACGGTTTCTTCCTGTAAATCAAATATATGTAAATGTCTGAGAAATTAAATGCTCAAATAAATTTTTTTTTTGCAGATAAAACAAGCATCTACTAGAAAGCCACAAAATACTACTCAGTAGTGAATCCCAGTCGCTTTCTCAACTGTTCAGCTTATAATTAGCTCCATCTATGAATCATTAGGACCAGAATGTCCTGATAGCTTACTGAATTTACAGACTGAAGCTGGAGGAGGAAACGTGGGAGAATCCTTTTGCATGTACCCAAAACACCCAGGATGTAGACCTACATCATAGATGATCCATGAAAATCGTAGAATGATGGGAAGTCTCTAAAAAGTAGACACTTTTTCATTTTTAGCTTTAAAAAAGTTCTACGTACACTAATGATGGGGTAAAATCAATACAGTTACATATCAATTCATCTATCACCACACTGACTCCAAAATTGTTATAAATTTACTTTTAATTTATACTTTGCATTTAAGGTGGTTGCGGTTCCTGTTTAAATACTACAGGTGGTGCATTCCAAACTATTCACACTATCGCAGCATCCTGTGTGGGAGGAGCAAATAATTTCCTAAGATTTTTCAGGAAAAAAAAAATCGAATCAGGAAAGCTATAAAAGCATCATACTTACAAAATTACCAAGATATTATAGAAACAAATATTCGTACTAGTAGTTCCTAATGATTCCTATCCCTAATGTATGTAACAAAGGGAACCTGCGGGTCTAAAAACTTTAGCCAATGTGCCAAAATGTGCAGTTCCTCAAATGACCAGTAGGAGCAGGGTTCAAAAGTTAGTCAATCCCCATAGAACCCCATGTTAAAATATCCAACTTTACAACTGCAATAAACGCATTTACATCCTAGTACTAAAAAGTATTTTGGTCGACATAGCTAGATCTCTCATTCATGACAACTGTACAGGGGGTGAATTTTTATCTAACTCATCAGTTAAAGTTGCATTAAGCCATAAATCTATTAGTATATAAACAAACATCATTTTAGCTGCTGTAAAGCTAAGCTCAATAGCTTTTATGTGATAACCGAGTTAGTTATGAAGATCCCAAACAACCTAGCTTTGTTCAGCGAAGCAGCCAGGATGGTGACAACCAGAGCTCCCACAGTTGAGTTTCAGAAGCACTCCGCAGAAAACCTACAGGTGGTGTCACTGAGGGTTTGTCCAGTTCTTATACAGTCTACAGTCATTCTGTTCTATACAGAAATTTCAGGAGCAAGTCAATGAAAGGCAACAGCATGAGAAAATATGGATATAATAAATGAGGTCAGCCTCACAGTGGACACCTTTCTTTCAACACGTCATTTTTATGACATAATGCACAAAGTAAGGTAAGCTCTCATTTTCTTCCAAAGTAAAAAACGTTTTATAGAAAGAAAAAAAAAGTGACCCTAAATGACAAGATCATTCATGAGGACAAACGTTTCCAAACTGAAGAGAGAAAATGAGATTACATGAAATCATACTTTCTTTAAAAAATAAACAGTCCTTTATGATACCAGTGTGAAACTGATCTGGCACACGGTCATGTGACCAACACATGACCAACCTACAAGTCCAAAAATGTGTAAAAATTCATGTACAATAAAGATTAATTATGGGGGAATTTCATTCTTGCTCCTCTTTCACTTTTTTCTTCTTTTTCTTCTTCTTCTCTGTAGTCTGGAAATAAAAGAAAAAAAACATAGTACAAATAAACAAGCAGTTAAATGATTTAAATCATGTATAACAGTGAGAGGATCCATCAGCACAGACACGATACCTCTTCTGTGGGACTGATTGCTGCCTCCTCTTCCTCCTCCTTGGGCTCCTCCACCTTCTTTTCTTTCTTTTTCTTCTTCTTCTCTGTTGTCTGTAAAAAAAAAAAAAAAAAATTTAATTAAACGCGTTATAAATAAAACGAGAAGGAATTACGGAAGAGATCAAACATTCCTCGGCTCTCAGTCCTCACCTCTTCCGAAGGACCGGCCTCAACTTCCTCCTCTTGCTGCTGTTTCTCGTACTTCTTTTTCTTCTTCTTCTTGGGCGTCTCTGTTTCTTCTGCAGCTGCCTCTTCAGCTTCTGCGGGCAAAGTGTCCGGATACATATTCATTTCAAAACTTAGCACAGACTAGATCAGGACTGTCCGGTTTCCTTTAAATCAGTGGAACCTCATTTAAGAAATCTTAAAATGCTTCATTAGCCAATTTTATTAGACAAAGTTGCGTGCGGTTGTGTTTTTACTCTCACCTTCTGTCTGCGTTTCCTTCTTTATTTTCTTGGCTTTAACCTCCACGGGCTTGTCTTCTTCCTCTGCCTCCTCCACCTCCTCAATCTTTCTCTTCTTGGCGGCGGTTGGAAGCGTCGAGTCGCCAGATGGGTCGTACAGCTTCACATCGCTGTTAAAGGAAATAAGCAGTAAAAGGAGTGACGTTTTGAAATCGACACAACACGTGTTCGTCCTGCACACACATCACTAGCTGCACTCGCTCTCACCTCTTGTGCTGGTACTTGTCCGTTCGAGCTACGGTTTTTCCCGTCCCGCTGACGCGTCTCATCTGAAGAGCAAACGGAAAGCAAAGAGCTTGACAACATTCAACAAATCTTTACACTCTTCGTCATCACACGAGTCTGGTCTAAGCTCAGATGAGGTAGTGACAAGAAGGCCACACGGAGATTTCAGGAATGTGACATGATGTCGTTATCATCACCGCTTACACAACACACACTGAAAATACTACAGATCAGTTCCCCCCCACCACACACACACACACACACACGCACGCACCCCTTTCTCTTCAAGCTGGCGTAGCCGAGCCTCCAGCTTGGCCCGGTTCTCCACTCCCATCTCGGCGTTGGTGTCTTCGCCCAGCGCGTCGTAGCGGATAGCCAGGGCCGTCTTGGCCGCCAGCATCCTGGAGATCTTGCCCTTGTTTTTGGCGGTGGTTTGTCCCACCAGGGACGCGTGGTAGATGAGACCGTATTTGGGCGTGTCCCGTCTGGTCTTCAGCGCTCTGAAGAGTGCTTTCTCCGCACCCAGGATCTGCACTGTAGACGCAGGGTGTTTCGCCAAGTTCAGCAAGGAGCCTGATTAGAACAAGACAGAAGAGGGAAGAAAAACTAAGACGTGCAGAAAAAAAGAAGTTGAGAAAAAACAAACAAAAACAACCCTGTCCAAAAAAAAAAGAAAAAGCATCCGGTTCTGACTAACTGGGTTTCGATGAGGACCGAGTTCTAGATCTGGACGTGAAATCAAACAAGTTCAGGACTCACCGGCGTGAGAGATGAGCCGAGCTCCTACCAGCTCTCCCACCATGACGGTCAGATTCGGTGCGATGGCCATCATGCGGTTTTTCAGGTAGTCGTACAGCTGAGTGCGATACTCTGAGATTTCGATAACCTTTTCATTGAGGGGGGAAGAGAAGGAAAATACTCTCATACACGCACATATGATAATTAGATTATGCATGCTCCAAGGGACACGATCATGTTACACACTTGGTCACACAGATGCATGATGTTGCTGATGTCCTCATCGGACACTTCTGTTCCCATGGAGATCTCCGCAGCTAGTTTGACCTCGCCCTCGACCTCCTCCGGGAGCATGTCGGACAGATCGGTGCTGGACACGTTCGTGCGGTCGCCTGTATACACACAGAGGAAGACATTTTGTGTAGTTAGACCAAACGATTAATGATGTTCAAATGGTGTTTAATTTACATGGTATGATGTTCATCTAACTGTGCAGCACATAAGGAGTAGGCTGCAGCTATTATTATCCTACAACAATACGAATTCAGCTCTGTGGTACGAGAATTACTTTACTGGTAGTCCCCGACTTACAAACAAGTTCTGTTCCGGGAGCATGTTCGCAAGTCCGATTTTGTTCTCAAGTCTGACAAATTGAGTATTATAGTGAGAAATATACAATGCAAAGCATACCAGTCCACATGGCTAAATATGTGCCCTTTTCCCACACTGCCATCATGTGGCCAAAAACCATTATCACGCCTAAGGAAACTAATCTTGTCTCTGTGCCTTTAAATTGCGAGAGAAACCCCGGACGCCATTTTGTCCCAGAACTGTTTTCCACTGTGTTGGACTGTGAACTCCGTTTGTTCTGAATTTAGGATTATTCACCATCAGGACATTCTATCATCACGCTTCGGGACTGATTCATTGAAACTGGTGAGGCCGACTCATTTCTCCCGCACGCTCGAATGCAGCTTGCAAGTTTGTTGTGCTTACAGTAGTTACACCACACACGCGTCACTTTACTCACCAATCTTGCGAACGGTCTTGCAGAACGCCAGGTTGTCCGTGACGATCTTGCCGAGTTCGGGGAAGTGCCAGCCGTACCACTCCCGACAGCGCATGATGTAGTTATTCAACTCCTTGTCCAGGTCGTCCAAGAGAGCTGCAAAACAGAGAGAAGACGTTCAAGTGAGGGAGGAAAACACTGATGCCGGCGCGACCGTAGTGCTAAGCTGAACGCAAGCTCAGATGAGGTAGTGACTTAAGACACCTTCATCAATCTCAGGGTCTTTGACACAAGGTCATAAATCATCAGCGCTTGCTTTTTATCCGAGTTGAAAAAATTTAAACAATTGAATTTAAAAGGGAAACTCACATATGGCTTGAACGATCATGGTGTCCACTTTGTCAGGGCTGAACTTCAGCTTATAACGGGAAAGGCTAGGTTTTTGAGAAAGAAAGAAAAAAAAAAGCACTTGAGCATGAAATTGAACATGTAACAACAACACAACAGCGTCATTCATGTGATTGCTGTCTCAGTGGTAGTGACGAATGCTGGTTAATTTCTTCAAAGAAGTCAGTCATGCAACTAATCATTGACAGCACATTTAAAAAAAACTTTTCTGTATATGTGAAAGCTCCCCACCTGTGCGCCAGACCCAAAGACATGGCGCTGATCTCTCTGGGAGGAAGCCCGGTGATCAGCCCCTCCATCTGCGCCCTGATGCCCCTCATGAGCTCAGCCACAGCGGGACTGTGCACACAACTCAGGTTCAGCTTGTCCTGGAAAATGACGACAATCCAGTTGTAGCTTATCAAGTAAACTAAGTGCTAAGAAATTTTTTTTTAATAAAGTAAGATTCTCTTGAGCCTGGACATGGATTTTTATTTGAGCTCTCTTACTTTAATGACTCCTCCCAGTTTGGCGTCCGTAATCGCCAGCTGCTCGTGAGCCTCCTTGGCCACCACTTTCTTCAGGACCTTCTTCAACGCCTTTCCGAGCTTACCCTCCACCAAAGCGGTGGCCGCTGGAGAGAGAGAGAGAGGGAGCAGAAAAAATACAGACCGATTATTCACATGATTAATATGAATTTGGTTTAAGTTCATTAATACAACGTGCTGCGCTGAATGGACGTTGTCTCAGTGGTAGTGACGAAATTACTGTGTAGTGACTTCATACAGTCAGGTATTCAGATTAACAGATACATCACTGACAAGACGTACACGCACAGAAAGAACAAGTAAACAAGGTGGTACCTGCCAACGCCTCAGTCGTGTCCTGAAACTTTTCAAAGTGTTTTAGCTTCACTCTGTAACAAGAGCAGACTGAATATGAGCAAGTGGGGTATTTGTGCACATACCTGGCAACCCTTGTTGTATGCATTCAAAGACATTTTATTTGTAGTTTTACTTTTATTTTACGTTTTATGATTATTTACTTGCACAGCTGATAAACAATATATACATGGAATGAATAATCTGATTATCTGTCGATAACCCATACATTTATCAGAAACGTTTATTTTAATAGATATGGTAAACAGGGAGGAGGAGGGGAAAAAAGGAAAATCGATTCAATTATGAATCACGATTTTTGTGTGTGTGGTGATTCACGCATAGCCACAGTGTCTCCAAAATTGATTTCTACATTTATATTAGGGATGAACCAGATGATTATCCAGTGACCAGAACTGGCTGTTTTTCAGTTGGATTGGCCATGACTGGTCAAATAACAGATTCTGTACCGAGCGCAGACGCTACTAAGCAGCACAACAGAGAAACAATTTTATTCCATTACATTATGAAAAACTGCACGTTAAAAGTCTCTGATCTGCATTTTTTTCCCCAAAGTCTGTGGGCAAATTAGTCTCAAATCCACTCTACACATGCACAAGTCTCAAAACTCAGTGAGCACTAATTAGCATTGATTGATAATCTTGTGCATTAACAGCCCTGTGTGCTCACTTGTCAAGTTGAGATTTAAGACTTTGGAGTCATTTGAGGGGGCAAAACATTGCTGTTTCATTATAATCCTTCAGGTGGCGCACTCTTTTTAAACATTTTAATCCTGTGTGGTAGGGAGTGAATTATTGTCGTTTGTTTAGAAATAACAATTATGGCAGATGACAGATATGTGCTGCTCAGTTAAATGTTATACTCTTGTACTTAAAGTTAGTTTGTATTGTTTAAATGCTGAGCTTGGTTTGTAAGTGAGACAACTAATGTTATAAGCAACTGGCTACATTTACTTAATCAATAAACTTTTTTTGAGGTTTAAAATGGTAAGGGAAAATGTAATAAAGAATCAGGGTATGTATGAAATCACGATACTTATAGAATCGCAAATTTAATCGAATCAGCACCAAGGTATTATGATGATATTGTATCAGGAGGTGACTGCTGATTCCCATTCATATTATTTAAAGTCGAAGAGTCATCTCGTTTCAGTCAAGGCATAACTTGATAACCTCCTAAATCAGATCATAATCATATCTGTTCATGTGATCAGGATCCAGGATAAGATCTCACATTTAAACACACAAAAAGACATTTCTCACATTTTATTGGCTTTCTCTGGTGTTTCAAACTCCTTCCACAGGCTGTCCACCTGCTGGAGCTTCTGCTCATCCAACACCTGTATTAAAATTAAAGGGAAAAAAGGACAGATAATAGAAGTAATATATTGCATATTACAGAACCAGCACCATTTTTTTTTTTTTAGCCAAGGCTGCTAGCTCAGTCTGACACACATTGCCCTTACTAAATCTCTGAGAAACCAATAAAAACATCTTATTACTATAGCATATCCATCTAATATTATCACAATCATTATTTTAAAAGTTATATTAACTCTACAGAACAGTAACAGAAAGCGTTACTTGACCTCACGTGCGCTAGTTAGCTAGTCTACTTAGCCAGAAAAACGTGTCACTAATGCAAATAAATGGCATACATACCTTAAATATGGCATAGCCGGCAGCTGTCTCGAACAAAACTAACATTTTTGACGGTGTGTATTCTGACGAAAGTGATCAATTTTAACGCTCTCCGCGGAGAGAGCGTGATTAACTAGCAGCGCACATGAACTTCTTACCACGCGGTACGAAAAGCTGGGGGTTGCTACTGCGCATGTGCAGAAGAGCACCGCGCGGAAGATGAATGCGCATGCGTTGATCTGCAGCTCAACTTCAGCGAAAAGTGTTGCCTGGTGCATTAGTTTCACGCGAAGACAACATTTAAGGGGAAATCCAAAAATATAATTTAATAGCTGTATTTATTAGCATTTAGTTAGATAGATGTGATAACATTTATATTTACAATAAAATGGCATCTTTGTGACTTTAGTGGATTCTCTGGATTATTTTAACACTTATGAAGTTTCAGTGCACGGTGGTGTAGTGGTAAGCATTGTCGTCTTGCACCTCCAGTGGCCGGGTTCGATTCCCAGCCAGGTTCGATTCTTGTCCAGGGTGTGCCCTACCTAGTGCACTACCCAGTCTCCTAGGATAGGCTCCAGGTCCTCGCGACCCTCAATACAGGATAAAACGGGATAGAAGATGGTTGAGTGAAGTTTCAGTTAAATACTTTAATTTTTAAAATCCGTTATACAGAACTATTGTTGATGATAATAAAGATGATGAAGATGACAGGCTTTAAATGAATAAATTTTTAATACACTCATCGATGGTTAGTGGATTAGAGATGACAGATTTGGCAACCCTACTGCTGCTTGATCTTGATGTCAGTGTGTGAAGTTAGTTCTTGTTTTTTCTTGTTTAACTTCATTAATTAACACCTTGTTAAATCAGATAAATTAAAATAGCAGCTTAAAATAAACATTTTGTGAGTGTTTCTGTGTGTGTGAGTGTGTGAAGTGTAATTACATCTAATTATCACAGCTTAATATCTAAATGTTATTACAGAGTTTCAAAAGGTGTGTAAATGCATAGACTTTACAGTTCATCATTATGATCATAATTATAAAATTGTGTGGGGAATTTTTAAACAATTATGTTTATAACATTTATAATACCAAACACGATTTAGATATTTTAGAATTGTCCTGAAATGTCTTCACTTTAGGAAAGAATGGAAATTCAACGTTTATTCCAAATTTTGACATTTAAAATGGTCCCAATCTGCAGTACAGGGTGTATTTCCATCACCTGAAATGTTGACATTAAACCTTAAAGGTGATTTTATTAAGTCTGAGTTGAAATCCGGCGGAAAACACCGTGTGTGTCCCACAGGAGCGCTATGAGCTGATCTGAGCTCCCTCCTCTTACTCTACTGAGAGTGTGTGTGTGTGTATGTATGTATGTGTGTGTTACTCCTACGTTACACACACTTCATTTATCACTACCCTGAAAATAATTATACTCTGTGGAATATCATGTCAGACACGGTAAGATTACCTACCATTTAATACTTTTCTAAAATGAAGAACATTTCCTATATTTTTGTGTATACAAAGCTAACTAGAAAAGCTAACAGAGCATTTACTTAGCATAGCTCTCATGCTGCTAGCGTGCTGATTTTGACCACAGATAACCGCCGAGATGTATATAATAATTTCCTGTTGTATTGTAATACCTAATGAATGTCTGTTTTGCTGTATTTTATTAATATACATATTGTGTGGGTTACGTTGGCTAGCTAGCTTTTTAAGCTAGCATGAGACTTGGTTATTTCTTTACGCCGATATTCAGGGAAATTCCGCCTCCTGCACTGGGATTGGCTAAGATTTTACCACCTTTAACAGGATTGGGTATTTGTATTCACCCTCCTGCATTAGGATTGGCACAAAGAATTTGTGCCGCTCCAGAAGGTCGGCCATGTATAACGGGGTAAACTCGTCAACGACGCCGCCATATTAGGAAGGGAACATTTTTTAAAAGTGATATTAAGCCTACGAAATACAATTTAAACCGAAATATTATTTATATTTAGTTATATTACCGGGGGCATACATATGGTATACTACTTACTCTATTATATCCTACACCTCAAAGTATAAGGCATTTATCAAAAATTCTTAAAGATATTTCAACTTAAGTTGAACTGTAATTTCTTCACAGAGCTGAATTATTTTACTTTCCAATATGGAGAACAAGTTGACGTATGACTCTAGCTAGCACTAGTGACTAATTCGTGTCTGAACTATTCAACCAATCCTTTCCCAAAAACGGGTTCGTAATAGCCAATCAACGCACAGGAGCCGGCTACTCCTGACCAATCCCGTTGCATGGGATGGGTCATGTCGCAAAAGAGATGGGGGGAAAAAAAAAACAGCACTGGCTACTTTTTAGCCAGTTAGCTGTGTGTTCAATATGTTTTAACTTGCAGACGAAATAAAACTACACATGTGTGACATTCATTTCCAAAGTGGTGTATATAGTATGAAGATTAAACTTGTAATTAATTCCAACAAATATTTTTTTTATGAACGTGTAAAAAAGAAAGGGAACATTTGTAAATGCTAAGCTTCATGCTAGGTTAGCAAAAGGTTGCGAATTAGCCGAGGTGATTAGCAGGTCGCCAGTGTTTACAGTGGAACTTCCTCCAGCCAGCTTTTACCAGCTGATTTACTGTTTACTACTTTAAAATGTGTCATAAACATGTTCAGTATGTTAATAGCTTTAAAACAACATTTAAGATCAGAATACAGAACAAACAACTGAAGAACATTAATTGTGAGTGCAATTAGGTGTGTGTTGGGTTTGTTTGGCATAGTACACCGTATGTTCAAAAGTATCTGGACACCTGAGCATCATGTGCTCAAACGTTTACCACATAGTTAGCAGTAGACGACGGTAGAATAGATGGTACATCGATGTCAAAGCATGAGAAGTTCCTGAAACCTGTGAGTTGCATGGCATTCACATACTTTTGCCTAGAGAGAGAGAGAGAGAGAATGTGTTGAGTTTTAATTGGGTGTTCTGGTGTTTACAGGAGACGAAACCATCTGGTGACGGAGCAGAAAAGAAGGACGGAGAGTACATTAAACTTAAAGTGATCGGCCAGGTGAGGAAAGTTAGGTTCGCTTTACAGTCTAGACGTGCACTGGAGAAGTGTAATGGTTTTGAAAGGTGGCTTGTCGCCTTGCACCTCCAGGGTCTGGGTTTGATTCCTGCTTCAGGGTCTGTGTGCATGGAGTTTGCATGTTCTCCCTGGGTTTCCTCCGGGTACTCTGGTTTCCTCAAACAATCCAAAGACATGCAGTTTAGGATAATTGGCATTTCCAAACTACATGTGTGACTGTTGACCAGAGGTCCTAGCAAGGTCATAAAATACAATAAAATGCTAATCATCATTGGGGTCACAGTCTCTAGTTGGACTACAGAGGTTCCCAGAGGGTTGGATGTATGAATGGAATGGTTTTGAAAAGCAAGCAGTCACCGGATCAGTTGCTGTCTTGGTCAAGCAGGAGCTCATCTCATCCCTCGCCTTGAAATGCTCACAAGTGTGGCGACTAACAGAATGAAAAGCGCATGCGGGTGAAGTAAGGTTTATCATGTTCTTTATAGCCTAGACTGCGTTCCATTCCACAATGTACTTCAGGACGTTTTCACTTTCGGGCTCTGGGATTGTTCCCAAAAACACTTGACTCCAAAGTCTGGTTCATTTTGATCAGTGAGAACACAATCGTTCTGCGCTCAGGAACCGTTGCCGAGTCCACTTGGAGAGATTAAATACTCCGGCACGGATTGAATCAGATATGGAATCCAATCGTATCTCAACATGAAAGTAGACTGCTGTTTAGTCTCCTCCGAAATCTCATCCTCTAACCTACACAGCCATAGCTTATACAGTAGGAAGGCACCCGAGAACATCGCTCATTAATTTTTTTCTGAAATATCAATAATATTAGTCATAGCGTGAAGATTAACGTCCTCATTCTCTTCTTCCATTGTGTTTAATGGCTGTTCACAAACCAAGTAGCTGCATACTGCCACTTGCTGTGTAAATACGCAAGTGTACTCAGGAACAAAAACAATGTGGTGTGTTCTCGGGTACGCTTGCGTATTTACAGGAAATATCAGTTATGGGGACTTCCCTCAACATTTGGAAGATCCTGCGCAGGCATCACTTGCTTGGTAAGCACCTCGGATACCCGTTTTGCTGTTACTGTGGAAATTTCACACTAAGGAAATTAAATATGAAACATTTATTGAAACAGCAGCTGACACCATTACAAAACTTATACTGATAAAGTGTGTAACTGTTGAATAAATTATTTGATTAATTTACAAACTGTACAGAGAAATTATTATTGTGCATTTTTTTCCTTTTTATAGACTACTAGCCTTAGTCTACGTAATAGTAAGAATTTATTAATTGAAATAGTTTTTTAAATTAATTTATTAATTACTAATTCGTATCATGTCTTATGAGTATTATTTCGTTCTTGATAATAATGATTATAAATACATAAGTCTCTTTTCACACTCGTTTTTTTATTAATCACGCTCCAGCAAGGCACAATGACCCAATGAAGTTTATGAACCCCTAGCCGATCGGAACGCATCACTGCTCCAATCACATAAAACATCTCCTTTTATTATATTGCATTCTGCCAAACAGCGGCATGTCTTAGCCGTCTCCCATAAAACGCTCGCCTTTTGTCTGTCTCTTCCAGGACAACAGTGAAATTCACTTCAAGGTGAAAATGACAACGCATCTAAAGAAGCTGAAGGAGTCGTACAGTCAGAGACAGGTAACCACATCCCAACCACATAACACCGTGAGCAGGCATTACGTTAGTACTTTTATTTTGCACTTTAATGTCACGCGGTGATGTCGAGACCCGCTCAGATGGGCGCGTCCAAATCAAGACCAAAACTGAACGGCGGCATGATGGCGTCGCTCCAGCTGATCAGTCCTGCTTGTTGAGTTATTGATATGTTCTCCTGCAGCAAGCCAGCGGTTTGTGTTCAGCTCAGGAGGTAGTCAGCATAGTTGTAGATGTCAGGTTGTGTCTTCTTTATGGGCCGTGCCCCTATTATTATTATTATTATTATTATTATAATAATAAAATACAAAAATATTTTTTTTGTAAAGTTCATATCCTTTAAAAAAATATTGTCTTGTTGCTGATTAAAAAAAAAAAAAAATGTATTCGATATACACAGAGTGTAATATTAACGTCACGGTGCTGGATTGTTTTACAGGGTGTTCCCATGAACTCTCTACGGTTTCTCTTTGAAGGCCAGAGAATCGCAGATAACCAGACTCCCAAAGCGGTTGGTTTCACTCCTTTCTTTCCTTTACCAGATTTTCATTTACATTCCCTCATTTGGCAGTCGCTTCTATCCAAAGTGACTTCCAAATGAGGCATCTGAGCTTCCCGAGCGTCTCACTGGCCAAACGTTTGCGTACAGTCAAAGGAAGAATGCTTCCTAATGAATCTGAGACTTATCTCAGAGTCTGATGATGTCAGTCGAGAAAATTTCAGCCTTTCTCTGGACTAGGTCAGTGTGATGTACGAGACTAGTTACAAGCTTGAGTTTTTCCAAAACACAAAATGGCTTTAGGTAATTAAGTTACAACAGCAACAACAGTTTTAAGCCATAAACACTCACGTGCATTTGCAAAACCTATCAAGCACCATGATGAAACAGGAAAGCAATCCCAGGAAAGCAAGACCAAAACCTACCTCTGCTGCAGAGGAGAAGTTCATTTAGAGTTACCAGCCTCAGAAAGCTTTACGGATCATAAGTAGCAGACACATTTCAATATCAACTGTTCAAAGGAGATTATTGCAGATTTTGGATATTTTCAGTATTGCTTTTACAGTGTAGAAAGAAATACAAATCAGGAAAGGTGTGTCCAAACTTTTCACTGGTAGTGTATGTATGTGTATATATAGTATATAAGATATAAACATACTAGGGGCGTACAAGTCATACCAGGACTTGTGATGAAAATTCAAGCACGGAACGGTTATGAGACTCTTGGCTGCAGAAAAACATTTGAAAAGTGCAAACGTTGACGATCCCGGCCGATGTGGCTTGGAGCCCGCTGCAGTTGTAAACATTCATTGATTGATAAACATTCACCTGATCCTTGGTCAACGGATAACTTGTCGCCAATTTGCGAAACTGTCTCCAACGCCACTTGCACGTTACAGGAACTCAGCTGGGAGTTATTGCCACGTCCCAGTATAGCCCTGACCTCGCTCCAAGCCATTTCCACACGTTTGGGCCATTAATGGAGTTCCTGGGAGGCCAGTGTTTCAGTCGTGAAGCAGACAATTTGATCATGACTCCTTTGTACTGAGAAAACTTTCTACCTTGATGGTATCCAAGCACTAATGAAACATTGGGATAAGTGCATTAGTGTAGCAAGGGACTATAAAGGGAGTAAATAAACAAAGGCAGTATATAACTGTTTTCTATTATTATGCGCAATCAGACGTCCCGGTTTGATTTGAACGCCGTTTGTATATAGAACATGATTGCCAATAAAAAATGGTTATTACTCTGTGGCTTAAGTAAAAGTGTATTCAAATTAGGTTCCAGTTTAGATCGCTTGTTTGCTCAGTTTATCTAGAAAGAAAAAAAAAAAGAAAAGAAAGGCGTGTTTGATTCATTTCCTGCAGTCGATTCATTTCAGAATTTCAATAGAATTCAATAGGAAGTGGATGAAGATCTTATTGAAACACCCTGTTGTTTTAGTTCTCCGGTACTTAAAGAAGTCTATTGAGAGTGAGAACAGACCAGAGCCAGTGTCAGTCAGTTTAGTTAACACGTCTTCTGTGTGTCTCTGTGCAGTTGGGGATGGAGGACGAGGATGTGATCGAGGTGTATCAGGAACAGACCGGCGGCTACTGGAACGACTAGACCTTCCCTTCATCTCTTTTCTTTTTAAATCTTAATTTTTTGTATGTATGATGTTGATTTCTTGCTGTTTCCTTTTGTCTTTCTCCCGGAGGGAAATGGGGGGAAAAAAATTTAAAAAAGAAAAAAAAAAAAAAAAAGGAAAACCATCTGGATCAAAGTGATACTTTGGATAATCTGCTGCTGTGAGTGAGAGACAGGGTTAGAAGGGTAGGAACGAGGACCGATGAACGAATAAGGAATAACCTACCCCTTTTTCCAACCCTCCCTCTCGATCTCTTTCAGTCAATCTATCCCCATCACTGTCACTTCATTTATTTCTGCAGGATAGACACTAAACCATTTATTAAGTCTACTCCTATACATAATTATCGAGGGATGATAAAACGGGTGCTTCGTGCGTCAAGGGAGCATCAGCTTCATGTTGTAACAAAACGTAATGCATGTTGTTGTTTTTGTTTGTTTGTTTGTTTGTTTGTTTGTTTCATCATTGCCTTCATGTTTGTAAAAATGCATAACGCAATAAGGCCCTGTTTTAAGATTACATAAGAACGATCTCTGATCAACACTCAGGGGCGACATTTAAACCACGCAGAAATCTCTCAAACACATGTGTGATGAGGAGGAAGATGATATCACTGCACATTTAGCTGTTTAGTCTACTTTCATTTTCATTCAGGTGAACTGGGGACGACTTGGTCCAGATGGTTTATGGACTTAGAAAAGATTATTTTGCTTTTGTCTTTTTTTTTTTTTTTTTTTTTTAAATAAAATGTGTCATAAAATCACATCATTCTGGTTTGTAATCTTTTCTCATATACACTTAAAACATATACAGATGTTTTACTTTTATTAAAACTTGTGACTGCTGTTGGGCAGGAATAGGTCTTAATGGCTATGACTAAAACATGCTTGAGGTTGTACAGTTTGGACGCTAGGTGGTGCTATCTCATTAAAAAAACAAAACAAAAAAACAACAACAAATAAATAAATAAAAGGGCCTAGGCAGAACTGTGGCTTAGTGCGTTAGTACTGTTGCCTTGCACCTCCAGCGTCCGGGTTTGATTCCCGCCTGGATTCGATTCCTGCCTCTGTGTGCATGGAGTTTGCATGGGTTTCCTCGGGGGCCTCCGGTTTTCTTCCCACAGTCCAGAGACATGCAGATTAGGCTAACTCTGATATATACTGTGTATATATATACAGTATATACACACATGTATCCAAATATTTTTAAAATTGCTCTTATGCTTTTAATTTGCGTTCAAGTATTAAAGTAAAGTTGAATATTTTGGATTTCTTAAATTAAATATGTATATAATTATATATCATTCTCATAATACATCAAGTTGTTTTTTATGCAAATTGTAAATTCTTACAAGAAATGAAATAGTGAAAATAAAATGAATAAACTGAACGAGTGAAATAATAGGAATTATGGTGCAAATGTAGCATCATAACCAGGGCTCTGTTTGAGGTGGGATGCGGGGGGAGGGCATCCACACTGTTAAAAAAAATGACTAACACCATCCCCTCTATAAAACCACCATCCCCCTACTGTCCCCTTTGGATTAATAATGCTGTGTTTTATGTAATATTTGTCATGAAAATTAAATATTAAATCTCCCTATGTATGATCATTTTCGAAGTAATAACACAGATTAGCCAATCAGAATTCAATATTGTAACGTGCTGCTCATGAGCTCATGGAAGTTTGCGTAATTTTTTTATACTCCCATAAATGTAATTATTTCATTACTAATGTTTATGTAGATTTTGTTTTACTCTTATAATTTTCCCCAGTTGAAAGCAATGGAAAGGATCAAATGATAGTTTTGACAATTGCATTTTTAAATGCTTGTGTGTTGTTTTTTTTTGATGTCTCCAAGTTGATTTAATTAAGCTTATATTTAGTTAATAAAACTGTTCTTAAAAATGTGACATATTTCGCAATCATTTTGTATGGTTAGTTATAGTCGTCTGTCCTTGTGTCCCGATCCACCCCCCCAACCAACAACAAATAAATAAATAAAATACTTGACCACATCATCCCCCTTTAATTTTTTTTTTTACAATTCGACCACTGATCATAACTATTCTAAATGAATGTGAAATACATACAGTATATAAAACCATGCTTGTGTTTATGCATTACGAACTAGAAATGGACTGGATTCATTTAAAGACCTAAGCAGGTTTCTACGAGTAAGATCATCTGAATTGTTGTTGTTTGCCTTTCGGCTGCTCCCGACAAGGGGTCACCACAGCGGAATACCCAGTCCGCACTACAACTTGGCACAGGTTTTACGCC
>JAQMYJ010000037.1:33675125-33685525 GCA_030014305.1 Clarias laeviceps
TCACATGTTCATTGCTCTTTTCATGTCTTTTATATGCCCTGTCAAAGTTAGACAGATCTCCAAACCCCACCTTTGAGTGTCAGGGGCACTGGCTGGGAATCGAACCCGGGCTTTCCGCATGGCAGGCGAAACACCTACCACTGAGCCACCAGTAATCTCGTGAACAAATTCATAGAAATGTATGTGATGCATTTCCGTTGACTTCAGTAGAGTCACTCGGTAGTTTGGGTTAAATTCAGTTAAGATGTCTTTTTATCTGATATGTCATGGTACAGTAGTACAAAATGTTTGACCAGAGAGAAACTGAAGAATCCTTTAGTTGAATTTCAACCCAGAAAACTATAGTCACAGAATCTCAGCATGTTTTTGCTGACAAGTTGCATTTTGCTCTTAAACGACAGGGTGTCCAAAAAGTCTCCATACTCAGGGGAAATGAACACTTGCCACAGCTTCCTGATCCAGCCCTAAAAATGATTTAAACAAATGCTATATTTTTGTCAAAGGAATTTCTAAAGATTATCTAAAAAAATATATGTACCCCGATCAGCCATAACACTGCAGCACAGAACATTGAGCCCAATATGGCGTGCGTGGTTTCGGATTGTGCCGCCTGGGTGACTCTGGCCCCTCGGGGCATGGCTCCATAAGACCTCTTGAGGTCTGTGGTGTCTGGCACCAGGACGTTGGCAGACGATCCTTTGGGTGATGTGGGTTGCGGAATGGGGTCTCCATGGATCGAGCATGTTTGTCCGGCGCATCCCATGGATGTTTGATTAGGATGGGGTTCTGGGGGCCTATGCACGGTAGGCTGTGGTCCACTGGATGTTGTGGTTCTATCTGGTTCTGGTTTTTATCGTGACCAGTACGGTGTTCGCTTTTTTTCAGTGAGTTGGGCTGCATTGACTTTTCTTTGGGACCGGACCAGACAGGCTATGCTGGCCTTACAGGCATAAACACGCCTTGGGTGCCCATGATCCTGTCACCAGGTCACTGGTATATAATTGATAGTTAATGTTATACTGTATATAATTTAAACTAAGTATGGAAAAAAAGTTTTGTTCGGTAGTTTTTATTTCCCCTATGTATTAAGAGACACCCTTTAGTAAAAGGGTTTTAAAAAACCCATAGAATTAGCAAACACTGTATACTATGTGGTTAACTTGTGAGTTTCGTATCACAGAAGAACGAGAGAAAAAAAGGAATGAGAGAAGAAAAAGTGAGCTTTATTATAATGTTCAGGTAACAGCTTAACACATTCATTTATTTTCTAAATCCTGTACAATCATTCTGTCGGAATCAGTCGTGGTGTAGAACGTTTTTTTCATCTTTAAGAAAAAAGTGTTATGCAAAGAAATTGGAAAAAAATGGAAGGAGAGAAGGTTTAAAGGAGAAACGTGGGAGTGAGAGGAAGTGAAAACACAAGGCCTGCCTCGGGCTCTCAGGATCTCAGGATCCACGCTCGTGGATGGATTTCCTCGGCTGAGATTACACTCCGCTGTTGGATTTATTGTCCTAACAAGCAGAGTTTTCCTCTCGGCTTTAACACGAACCATCTTGCGCTTACAGCGTAGGGTGTTTGTTTTGCGAGCGTGGAAAAAAAAAAAAAGGAGTTGTATAGCATAGAGACCGTGTGAGTGTCTATGTGTGTACGGTGATTGTTATATATGTGTGAGCGAGAACCGAGGCCCTCGGCTGTGAGGTTCGGCTCTAGCTGAAACCCAGAGGGGAGATCGAGTTTCTCAGCAGCACACCAGGCCTGAACACTACCAGATGAGGGCCAGAGAGGAATGGGGGAATGGGGGAAGGGTGTGTGTGTGTGTGTGTTAGGGTAAAGGGGGATGGGTGTAGAATACCTATGAGCTCACGTCTGTGTCCAACTCCATTTTCTTTGTGTATATGAGAAACGAGTACAGTGAGGTAGGAACGTAGAGTCCTCGTTTTTTTTAATCAGCTTTATTTCCGTGTGGAGAACGAAAGACAGGTAAAGAAATAAAAGCAAATAAACAACAACAAAAGAAAAAGTACTACAGTGGCAGAAATGTCTGGATAAATATGATCCATTTTTCAATCCTACATTGAGTGAACTCTAGCGGCTATCGAGTTCTCAATTCTGGTTAGGATTATTATTATTATTTTTATGTAACAGAAACTGTACAGTATTTCCAGCCATAATTCAAATCATATGTCTATATAAAAGCACCCATTCTACTACATATTATTATTATTATTATTATCACTACTATTATATGTGACTATCCATCATAGTGACTCATTCACAAGGTCGGAGACGTTTATGGAAGGAGTCTCCAGTGTCGTTCTTTTTGCAGATGCTGTCTTCAGAACACCAGACTTTATTGATGTTAGAATATCAATAAAACAGTGCTGGAGATGCCGTTATCGGACAATATTCACCTTGTTACTGTAAGTCTGCTTCTCATCTCATCGGGTCGCATCCCTGCACCCTATCGCTGTGCATTTCCCTGCGATATAACAGCACGCCTGTAAGTCTTTTCCTCCTTACCATTTGTACTCGGAAACATTATTAACCCCATATGCCTCGGTCTTGGAGGAAATATTATATTTCAGGCAAGAATGTATCTCTGGCACTCGGTACAATGCTCTGATTCTAAGTCTCTCTGCATGAAAGCAGACATCAGATATCTGGTCGTACCGCTGGGGCCTTGTGCTGGGACGACACCGCCACACTGGGTAAACATCTCGGAAACAATGTTTGACAAAAGCAAAGGCGTTGTCCGTGCTGTATATTGATCCGATTTAGGCAACTGTACCTCGTGGGACTGAAGGGAGAGGGAACAAACTGAGGAAAAGGGGGGGATGGGGTATAATGGGGGGAGGGGTTCTGGTTACCTGAGACTTGACCCATCTGTTTTTCTCAGGAAGGCTGAGAAAGTGGCACCTGTACAACATAAAATCTCACGGCGAGGACTTTCTTTCTTTGTAAGAGTTGTGGACGCTGTGGGGACGTGTCTAGATCAAGATTGATGTGGAAGACCTGAAGGAAATGGATGCACAGCATAGCTTTGGGTTTGGATTATGTCCAAAGCATATGTTTTTTTTGCATTATCCGATCTGAGATTTTTAGCCATTTAAATTAAATCACTGCACGTTTGGTTAGAGAAACTGGTGCAGTGATAAAAATTAGTGTGATTTGAGTTCCTTTGTCTCGCATCAGATTACACTGCTGAGAATAAACTGGACGATATCTGCTGAAAACAAAATGCCTGGCTTATTTTTTTATTTTCTCATGAAACACAATTGGATCTAATTGTTCCCGGTATTATCAAAACTCTCGAAATGGTAACAATTTCCTAGTCACCAAAGACACCGGAGCACGATTACGGATTGTCCTGGGTCACTTTAACCTCCTGACCCCAAGAAATCCAAACCAACACTTTTATAGCTGTTCCTTAATCACACACACCAAGAATAATCAAAAAAGAAACAACAATTTTGAAAATATCAAATAAAATTCTAATTTTTATCATTCAAACGATTCCTTGTACAGTTCATGATACCATGAAGAGAACAGGATTGTGACTTTAGGACAGAGTGCGATTTATTCAGATTTCCAGCTTGGAAAAACAAAACACTACCCAGGTTGCCCAGGTAAGGAAGAGGCATCGCATGGCACGAGTAGGAACTTTGAGATGGACAAACATCACCTTCTGCAACATTTCCCGAGCAAGATGATGTACTAATTCAACATCTTCGGCATTACAATT
This sequence comes from Clarias laeviceps, assembly GCA_030014305.1. NCBI lineage: Eukaryota > Metazoa > Chordata > Actinopteri > Siluriformes > Clariidae > Clarias > Clarias laeviceps. Next base: position 33,678,869 of record JAQMYJ010000037.1, read on the forward strand.
TCACATGCCACCTTTATTAACTCCGTCTCGTCCGGACAGTAATAAAAAAACAGACCCAGCAGGTACTGTTTTTTTTTTTTTATATATTTGTGTAGGTTAAATGACTAAACTGTTCACTGTGAGGCTATTCACCAACTCTTCACATGTACCAGGCTGTTAATTACAGCACATATTAAATAAGTTTTTATGGTGTTTCCTAATTCTAATAGTTATGATGTATTATGACTCTAGGTCAAATTACAAACATATTGGTTCACGTCGACTTACAGAGAAACTATAAAACTTACTTAAAAGTAGAAATATATCATAAATCATATCATAAATCTGGCTGGGAAAAAGTCAGAAAGTAGCCTATGGAAAAGGATTAGGCCACTATAAAAATAGTTTTTTTGTTTTTCCTGAGAATTCTGAGATTAAAAAGTAATAACGAGGTTAAATTCAGAATTCGGAACTTCAAGTCATAATTCTGAAAAAAAATAAGACAATTTTGAGGAAAGAAATATGATAAATGACCTAATTCTGAAAATAAAGTCAGAATTCTGAGATTAAAACTCTTCTGAGATGAGAAAAGAAATTAAAGTCAAAACTCAAATAGTTTTAATATGGTGGTCCTAATCGTCATCCATATTAACCACATTTAAATATACTCACGTAAATGTAAGTAAGATGTTGACGTGCCAATATCAAGCAAAACAAAATGCCTAGCTATCAAATGAATCAAATATACTGTTACTGTTTGATTATATGTAACAATGTTTATAATATAGCTGACTTGTAAGGCAGCTGGGCAAGAAAATGTTTTTAATTAAACGAATTTGAAAGTCAAAATGAAAATGTAAAAAATAAAAAAGTATGTACTAAAGCACTTAAGTGTGTTTAATTTTTTTTTAAATCTCAATAAAAAATTCTAAATTGGACTTAAGCATTTTCACGTAGTCAAGCTTTTTTTTTTTTTATACTGTACAGGATTATGAGTCATATGTGCAAAAAAGCAAAAAATTGTGAATCTCACCACGCACTCGACCTGTAAATGAAAATTCAATCTAGCGCACGAGACGTCACGTGAACAACACGCGCTCACGTGAGGAAGCGGATTAACGAAACCACTTGTGCTACATTGGACACACAAATGCGTAATGAATGTGTTTTTACGGTGTTTCATTTCCGCAAAGCATGTGCTATGTCTCAAGGATTAGTGCTAGAAGTTTCCATCTCCAGCCTTCAGCCCCCCTCTGATTCAGTGGATACAGTAACCCCAACAACCCCCAACACAAACCCAAACAAAAGGTTAATCTTGTACCTTAAACCGAGGAATGCTGAGCTGGTGCTCTTTAACATGTGACGAAAGCAGAAGGACCGTGTGCCTCGCTGCATCTCCGCTCTTCCTGTCACCTCAAATGCAACGTGACAGAGTTCACGCATACTCCTGATTATCTCCTGTTATTGCGTTAGCTCTTTTATCTCTGCCTGCTCCGTAAAAAAAAAAAAAAAAAAAAAAAGCAACGTTTGCTCTTCTTAAATAACTCGCAAATAACTGTCTAGATCTCGGACACTATCCTCTGGCGCAACCTGTCGCGCTACATAATTGGTTAATAGAAAGGCCTGTAAATGCCTGGGTAAAGAACTCCAAAGCGACAATCTGTTATTATCACCAATTAACTCAGACGTATAGAAATACTCAAACGTACTTTATGCAAATAAACAAATTGTATATTATGCAAATATACACAAATTGACCAATCATCATAAAACGTGACCTACAAGGACGTAAACTAGGCTCAGATTCCTATACACGAGAACATAGTTCTCCAAGTCTGAAGACGTCTATGAAGTAGGATGATTTGCTAGGAATGGAAAACACAACCCACCCTGATTACGTCTGGACTGGAATCGAACAAACATTTCTAAGGCAAGGGTCCAAAAATACATATTTGTTAAATTAAGCTGCACTGATAAGGTGATTTTATTGCAAACGAAGAACACCTTTTAGAATTTTTTTAAGACAGAAAAAAAAAAAATTAAGAATTTCTACAAATCTACTCACTTTATTAAGTGAAACTGCTGAAAGGAGAATATGGACTTAAAAATGAGATTACTTTCAATAAATACATGTAATGTCTTTTAAACAGTAATATCATGTTTAAAAAAAAAACAAAAAAAAAAAACAGGATTTGTCTTCCTCCTGTTAACATTTCGAATTCTTCACTAAACTATAAAACTCATGAAGTCTTACAGTTGAAAGAAATGAATGCATCTAGTTCTAAAAGACATTACTTAAATCCAGCACTAGCTGTGCCAAAAAAAAAAGATGAAATAAACATACAGGGTTTAGACAAAAAAATATATAAGACAAAAGATTAAAATACAAAATTTTGGCCACTGCGGAGATGATCCTCTCGCCATTACAATGTCAAACAGCTTGTGGTTTTTTTTTTTTTTTTGTTTTTTTGACAAGGCACAGAACTTTTTTTCTTAAAAAAAAAAAAAAAAAGCCTTTAAAAAGTCATGCAAAAGTTGTAGAAAAAAAGTGTAGACAGTCAGGGCCAAAAGTTCAAGTATTTAAGTGTCACAAGGTGATATTTTTGGTGTGGGTGGATTATCTGAGCAAAATCTTCCTGCAGGCATCTTACATCATAGAAGTCTGAGTTTTTTTTTTTTTAATCCATGCTGCAGTTGTGAGACACGTTGTCCGTCTGTCTGCCAGCCAGTCTTTAAATTCACACGGTCGTCTCGCCCTGCCCGCTTCCGAGCCGCTTGTAGAACCTGCGCCACGACTGCAGCGTCTTCCCAGACCAGATCCAGAATCCGGACGTGATCCCTACAATCATGGTCATGAGGTACTTGATCATAAAAACGGTGAAATCCGGGGACATGGGCGCAAAATCACTGGCCGGGCAAGGCACAGCGAAGCGCTTACATGTCTGCATGTGCCACGTCTTCTCCCACTGCTCGCGGAAAGCCTGTTCGTAAAAGTAGCACGCGATGACGATGGTCGCAGGGACGGTGTAGAGCACGCTGAAGACGCCGATGCGCACCATGAGCTTCTCCAGCTTCTCGGTCTTGGTGCCGTCATGCTTCATGATGGTGCGGATGCGGAAGAGGGACACAAATCCGGCCAGCAAGAACGACGTCCCGATGAAGAGGTAGATGAAAAGAGGCGCAAGGACGAAGCCACGCAGAGCGGCCACGTCGTAGATGCCTACGAAACAAACACCGGTCAGTAGATCACCGTCGACTTGGCCAAGCGCCAGCACCGTGATGGTTTTCACAGCAGGTACCGCCCACGCTGCCAAGTGGAAGTACTGTGAGTTGGCCTCGATGGCTTCATGTCCCCATTTCATGCCAGCAGACAGGAACCAGGTTAGAGACAAGATCACCCACCAAATAGAGCTGGCCATTCCAAAGAAGTAGAGGATCATGAACAGGATTGTGCATCCCTCTTTTTTGGTTCCCTGCGCCACCGTTTTGTAGCCACTGTCCCCGAATTTACCAATACACACCACCTGGTCCTCTAGGAGGAACCCAGTGACGTAGGCCACAGCCACCATGAAGTAGCAGCCAGACAGGAAGATGATAGGACGCTCTGGATAACGGAAGCGCCGCATGTCCACAAGGTACGTGAGCACTGTAAAAAGAGTACTCACGCAGCACAGTATGGACCAAATCCCGACCCAGAGGCGCCCAAACTTCACCTCTTCCTCTTTAAAGTACATAAGTCCGTGCGGCTGATCGTGTTCGCACGGTGCACCGCAATCTTTGGCTCCCAAAAATTTATAATTGAGGTAGGAAGGCACGCTAAGCTGAAGAGGGCACGAGAAAGGGTGACCCGACCTATCGTGGGGGCGCGGCGTGAAATTCTCCTCCACGTTTGGCGGCGGTTCGGACGTCGGCTTTCCAGGGTCCGAAGTGTTCTGTCCGACGCAGATCTCTCCTGCTCCGTGCACCGGGAAGTTCTCGCACCTCAGTCGTTCGGGCCACTGGAAGCCGAACTTGTTCATGAGCGCTTCGCAGCCTTGTCGCGCCCGCTCACAGAGAGTGCGGCACGGAGGAATGGCCTGCTCCAGCACGGTGCACACAGGCGCGTACATGGAGCACAGGAAAAACTTGAGATCCGGAGAGCACTGTACTTTAACCAGCGGGTAGAACTGGTGCACCTCCAAACCAGCGTCCTCTTGGTTCGTGTGACCCAAAAGGTTCGGCATGATGGTCTGGTTGTACTGTATGTCCGTGCACAGAGGAATAGAGATCGGCTGGCAGAAACCGTGCTCTGGAACCGAGATCCCCTTCTCACCGTGGTACTGACCAGAGCTCGAGCTGAGGAGCAGGAGAAACGCCGTGAGCGTGCGCACCACCGCCTGGCTCCAAACCGCCATCCTGGGGAAGAAGAAGGAAAAAAAAAAACATGTGCACACACATACATGACTACGAGGTACAAACATGCAAAAATATTGGCACTCGTGCACCCTATGCAGTGCACTCCATGTCCACCAGGGAGCCATTTGGGATTCAATCACTGAGTTCTTGTGCTCTTGTAGCCCATTAAATACACAATGCATTCACCAAACATTTGCTATGTAATTAGTATCAGATATTAAGACCCATTGACTTACTTTAAAAACGCGAATCCGATGAAAATCAGTTTCAGTAACTAGGTAAGTCCCCGGTTGAAGATGAAGAGTAGTCGACCCCCCCTCCTCTTCTTCCTCCTCTCGGAACGTTATTCACAAACTTAGTGCTTTTTCCACACAAAACTCAGGTATCCGTGCCCTTGTTTCGCGACTTCATTGTATTTTTTGAGAAACTGTTGCGCTTTCTTTCCTTCCTTCTTTCCTGCCCAGCGCGCGCTCGGTTTCCAACGACGCCGGCGTTGAAGTTTCCCTCAGAAACTGGTCACGCGCGTCCGCCGCCTCGCTCTCGAGCCGTTCCACTGAATCCACATTGGCCTCGCGCTGAGGGCAGACGGTTTCCAGCCTCCCACCTCCTCCCTCATTCACGCGTCAGCACGCGGCGCGGCTCCACGGGGCGCCTTGAAACCATTACCGCGATCCCGCCAATCAGAGGCTTTGTTTTTCCTAGCGTGCAATTCCTCATTGGATAAATGGGAGCATGTCGGGGTGGGCGTGGCTACTCGAAAAGACCAGGCTTTGAAATGTGTGCTCAGTTTTTGGGATTTAAGGGAAAAAAAAAAAAATTCCCAAATGAGTGATTTTTTTTGGATTATGAGTAATGAAAATATGATTTTTTTTTTCTGCTATAATTTTTAGATTAAAACACAGAGAAATATAAACTATATGGACAAAAAGTATTTGGCCAAACTTGTTGGTCAAAATTATTGAATTCAGGCGTTTCAATCAAACCACTTATCCTATCCTAGGGTTCAGGATTGTGCAGTATAAAGTGACATCCTTTTTTTCAGCACAAAATAGATATTATGAAGTGAATTTTTGTTAATTTTGTTAATAACTACCTAGATACGATCAAAAATAAATAAATTTTAAAAAGTTGGGGAAAAGAAATAGCACAGATACACACAATCATGTGTTTTTCTAGTTGTTTTCAGTTGTTTCTATGACCAAAAAAGAATAATAATATGCTCATTTTGCGACGTCAGTCTCATATTTTGGTAGCGGTAAAATTAACTCTTTATAAAAGTAATGATTACTTTCATTTTCTACATGACATATCAGAAATCCGAAATACACAATTTGAAATCTGAAGCCTCCCCGTTAACACACACAGCCAAGGCATCCATATAAGCACATATAATATATATAATATATTTATTTATTTATTTTTATTTTTTTATCATCATTGCCCTATGCTGTGTTGCCAGCACGTACCTGTGCCGCGTGGGTATTAAGGGTTTAATGCTTCGGCATACAAATGCATCTTGGACAATGCTATGCTTCCAAGTTTGTGGCAACAGTTTGGGAAAGGTCCTTTCTATTCCAACATGACTGTGCCCCAGTGCACAAAGCAAGGACTATAAAGACATGGTTGGATGAGTTGGTATTTAAAAACCTGACTGGCCCGCACTGAGCCCTGACCTCAACCCCACTGAGCAATCTTGGGATGCACTGGAACGGCGATTGTGAGAAAGGCCTTCTCGTTCAACATCAGTGCCTGACCTCATAAGTGCTCTACAGAATGAATGGGCATAAATTTCCACAGAATCATTCCAAAATCATGTGGACAGCCTTCCAAGAAAAGCGGAAGCTGTTATACCTGCAAAATGGAGGGACCAAATCCATATTGAAGTATATGTATTTGGATATAATGTCATTGCAGGTTTGACCAAATACTTTTGTCCGTATAAGGTACAACAGAGTGCAAAAGAGTTTGCAGCAAAATATGCTTTCTGGCTGAAAAGCGAAACGAAAAGTTGTCTGGTTTCATACTCATTCATCTTCCTTATCTATGTCAGGCTTGTGGTAGATCCAGATGCCATCATGAGAACACATGCCATAAGACAGGAACACACACACCCAGAGGCAACTTAGACTGGCCAGGTTACCTATTGTTCTATTTGTGGGATGTATGATAAAACTGAAGAACCCAGATGAAATCCAGGAGGAGAACATGCCGGAGTCTCTGCTTGCACTCTACAGTAAATATACATTCACATTATACAATATGTGACTGTGACCAGACCTAACT
>JAQMYJ010000037.1:33695723-33722453 GCA_030014305.1 Clarias laeviceps
CTATGGGCAATTTGGGAACGCCAATTAGCCTAACCTGCATATCTTTGGACTGTGGAAGGAAACCGGAGTACCCGGAGAAAAGTCACCAAGCACGGGGAGAACATGCAAACTCCATGCACACAGAGACGAGAATCGAGCCTGGCCGGGAATCAAACCTGGACCCTGGAGGTGCAAGGCGACAGTGCTAACCACTACACCACCGCCTGATGGTTGAACAATTCATGTTAAAAGAGCGAGCAATATCTACCATCTTTTCACCTCTCTTCATTCTATTATTTTCACTTTTGTCTCCATCATTATTGCTTAGCACTTTTTAGCAGTACCAGCTTCATCTCCACTGCTTTTATGCTTGCTTTTTTAACTGTGGCCTTAATCCCCTTCGACTAGTTTGAGAATTGGTGGTAGAGACGTTTTATATGCACGTGAAGGCAATCATTTGACTCATACAGTAGTGACAGGAGAATGGTTTGATTAGACATATGAATGAGTGTTCAGTTGCATGGGGGGAGGGGGGGGAAGCAGGAAGGGACATGAATTGTGTATGTGTACGTGAAAACCCTGCAGGTACAGTATGTGTGCAACCCAAGCCCTGTGAGAATCTTGCGTGACATTTCACAATGTACTGTTTTGTTTTGTTTTTCTTTCACTGTGAGGCCTCGTTTTTTTTTTTCACATAAAAATTAAGGAAGTCAAGGATTATCTGAGAGATATTTATTTGGACATGAACAGAATTAAACATTTGGACTAATACAAACACACACACACACACACACATCTGCAACGCAACACCGGCTGGCATTCTGCTCACATGCTACACACCTGCAAGGATATGAAATCATCGTTCACTCGATGATTCGGGTCATCAGCATAGCACACGCAGATGTTGCTTTAACAGCTGAGATGATCCTATGTGATACTTCTGTTCCCGGTTTTAATCAGCGAGCAGTAAGAACCAATAAACAGCCCTGATTAACAGTAGATCCCGGCTAAAGACATCCATTTGACACAGGCTGTGTTGTGCTTTTTTTATACAATGATCTGTAAAAAATTATTCACATAGAGCAAACAGGCTAAATGGTGCACACAAATGTCACAAGAGGATTTCAGATTGAGGGAGCAGACACACAGGACTGTAAAAACACATCACCTGGAAGGATTTGGAAGAATGAAGGACTTCCAGGAAAGTATTGTTCATCGCTCTCTCTCTCTCTCTCTCTCTCTCTCTCTCTCCTCACTCCCTCTCCCTCCCCTGCTCCCTCTCTCTGGGAGTATCTGGGATCAGCTCCAGCTCTTGTTCCCATATGGCCATGACCTTTCAATTTGTAATTTGCCTTAACACTCATGGGTCAGCGTGCATATGTGAAAGATTTTTAACCCTTTTCTATTTCTTTCTCAATCTCTTTGGCTCACTTTATTCTACGTTAACAGTTCTTTCAGAAAAATATTTAAAAAAAACTACATAAATTATATCGTATAGAGATGCCAACATAATGCTACTAGCATTTGTTCGGTTTGTGTCCAGATGTGCACCAAGCAACTGTGAGAAAGCAGTGAGGCAAATCTGGTGTTAAATTATAAATATTCTACCAACAAAAAACACAACAGTCCCACTTTCTCATTTTCTATTGGCTTGCAAGATTGATGCTTGTCAAAGCTCAGTGAGCGAAGCGATAGCACGTGCTACAAGATACAAATGTGCATCTTTCACATCCTTTCCACTTCTGTGAATTTTCACTCATTTTACTTTTATTTGTTCTCAAATTTGTCTCGCTTAAAAAGTTTTAAATGTTTAAAACTTAAAATGCTATTAAATACTTAACACTTTAGATGCTGGCACCTATTTATGCTGTATCAAAGTGCTATTTACGGTATGTTAAGTCATTCTCTCTGGTCTTAATACGACATCTTTAAGAACTTTCTGATATCTTCCGCAATATCCATCTATCGATCCTTCCATCCATCTTCCCATCCGTCCATCCGTCCATCCTTCCCAAAACCTGACCACCACACTGCAAATGGACGGTGCCATTAAAACCAACACTCTATCGTTCTTGCTAACAAGCAATCTATTATGACCCTCCATTATCAACACTTTTGTCTTCTTTCCTCCTCTTCTGAAAAGATCTGTGTGCTCGAGGTGGGCCAGCAGGAGCCTATCACCAGCATTTCCCCTGAGCCACATGAGAGGATTTCATCCGTCTGTTCGGGCTGAAGATATCGCTCACTTCCGTCTCCAACCTCACCCCAGGCACCTTGAAGACGGATACGGCTGACAGGAAGAGATGCGTGAGAAAAAGACATGAATCAGATTTCACTATATTAATAATACTATGTTTTACAGTAAGTCCTTTTTCTAAAGGAATACTTTGTTAATTGTTTTAACCTAATCTCAGACTACTATAGTTCTTACCACAAACCGGAATTTCAACGTGTTATCCTGTTGAGAAACCTGTTTTAGTGGAGGTCTATATAATGGAAATTTTGTGTGTGTAAATATTAATGCGAAGCACAACGTAATTTGGTAGCATGGATTTATAAAATGTTTAAACAAACCACTGTGTAAATTAAGCTCTGAATCTTACATTTTCATTGTTCTAGTTGCTATATTTGTATTTTATTTCTTAGATTTTCTTTATTTATTAGAAAGTGCCTTAACAGTTGGCATGTTTATGATTTGGTGTAAGTATTTGTGGGTGGAGACTCTGGTGTATAATTAGATACAGTACAGGTGCTTGCTTTAGTGCTTACTGTCCTTACAATGTTTAGTTCCAACCGAATAATCTGATTGGGCGAGAGGCATTCCACGAGTGGTGATATGGAGCATTACAGCACCGTGACCTTTACGTACAGTATATGTAACACTCCAGCTGCCTGGCAAAACCAACAACACATTGTCTCATTAGTAATAGCTTCTTAGAGCTTCTAAGCCATTCTGAATTGCATCTGAACCGTCCATGTTGTTCTCTTCATGGCCAACGCGAGCTAGACAGCTAACTAGCTTCTAGCACAGGGCTGAATCTTAAATCCCTCTCTAACCCCTGATCAAGGGTGCTACTTAGAAATTAAATAAGAAATTTCCACAATGTGGGACGAATAAAGGTATATCTTATCTTACTTGGTGTGTCAAACAAGAGACTGTACACCCTACATAGTGCACTAGCTTTCCATTTAACCCTATTTGGGATTCAACCCCCGGAACCTGGAAGTTAGCTGATGTTCTAAATTAGAATAAGTGGAAATACTTAAGTAAATCTAGTACGTTTCTCAGGACTGATCACCAACTCCATGGTGTATTCACCTGTTAATTACACTACCTGTTGGTCGCGGTTTGGAAAATCATAATCTATTTTGCACTGAATATCAGCACGACTTCGGCTATCTTCAGCCCAGTCACAACCGTTCTGCTATTCAGCACAACACCAGCCCCTCTCGTGTGATATTGCTGAATTAACACATCAGAGATTCATTCAAATGTAATCAGTGACTAGAAAGTACTTTTTGATATATACCAACCAGTCCTTGTGAAGAAGTGTTAATGTTGGGGTTTTAACTTTTTATTTACGGACAAACTTTAACACCTGCCTGTCATTATAAATTAGTTTCCCGTAAACGGTTAAACTGTTCTTTTGTCATTAATGACACCTTGTCATGTTTTTTTCTTCCCCATATGATTTTTTGTGCATTTGTTTTGTCCTGTTTGCCTGCACTGTTTTATTACATTTATTTTTATCTGGTTTTACAACTAGCATTACCATTTTTTCACACACACTTTAAACTAAAGTACTTACTTACTTACTCTATTTTATTCTGTTTCCCTGATGCACATAATTCACTTTAAATATGAATTCATTCCCACACAAAAATTCCATAAATTCTATATTTTCTATATTGTACAACCAGGTTTTTCTTATATTTTTCTTATATTGTATATTTTTTATTGTACAGATATTTTATTCTTTCTCAGTTAAATTTACTTTCGATTTTCGTTTTCATATTTATTTCCTATTAATAGTCTTTTATTCTAAGGTCACGGGCAGTCGTCGAAGCACTTCACTGCATATCGTACTGTGTATGACTCTGTATGTGACAAATAAAATTTGAATTTGAATTACAATTCTTTTTCCAAAACAAAGTCAACACTGAATCAACACATTTGCCTTTGTTCTCCAAGCTTCTAGCCACACATTGCATCTTTCCTCAGTACAACATAAAATTGTGCATTTACTGATCCTATCCTAGTAATTGACAGAGAGTAGTTTGAAAAGCAGCGGAGTTTTCCTCTCACGGCGTGCGGGAACACTCACTGTCTCGCAGCTGCGTCACGGGCGGTGGCAGAGTGTTGAAGTAGGGATGGTGTAACGCATCCTGGGCCGAAATCCTTTCTTTGGGAATCATCGTCAACATCTGCTGCGCAAGGTCCTCCGTCTTATAGGGTAACTGTGCAAATCTGAGCCGACACATGCCCACACACACACACACGCACATGGAGGCAAAGGTATAGGTCAGGCTATTGCCTGGGAAGTTGCGGGTGGGGGGTGCTGAATACACAAAAGACCCCACTGTTCTCTCTTGGAACGAACACAGATATGTGTTCACACACGCACACACAACTGATATTACCTTTTCCAGACATCTCTGAATTGCTGGGGTTTGCAGGGCAGGAACCATTCTGTAAGAACACACACAAAACGCTCTCTCAGTGTTTGGAGAAAGCTGAAACCGGCAGCTTCTACCTCAGGCATCCTCGATTAAAAACCTCATTCCTCTTCTCCCGAGACGAGCGTGACCTTGCACGCCCTGGAACCCACACGTTTGGCTGTGTCATGGACACATTCTCTCTCATGCCTCCCTTTCCTCTAGGTGGACGGCCACCCAGTCTCTCTGTCTGTCTCTCTGCCTGTCTCTCTCTCTTTCTGTCTCTCAAAGCTATGCTGTGTTCACCTCATAGCACACCTGGTTGCGGTTGTGCGTCTGGCCTTGTGCCTGAAACTGACTCAGACGCTCAGAGAGAGAGCGAGAGAGAGAGAGAGAGAGAGAGAGATTGTGCCATACACACTTGCCACACAGCATTGCTGCCATGCTCACAGCTTATTCTGATTTGTGTTCATACAATACAATGCTGCAAGTTCTTCTGGTTCTATCATTAGTCATAATTATGAGGCTGTTAATGTGAAAGCATTATGTGTAGTACCATTCAGGTTCGAAAAACAAAAGACATCTTTATTGTTCTCATTTTTTTTTTCTCCCACATCCAAAACATGCTAGTGTGTGTGCGCACATGTGCTTGTGTAGTGCTCTGTGATAGATCGTCGTCCCATCTGTTACGTATTCCTAACTTTCTAAAAAAAAGTCCCCCAAAAATGAAAAGAAAAAAAAAACAAAGAACTGATACATAACTGATTATGTCTGCTTCACTACACTGCATCGCTAACAACTCGGGAAATCACACACAGCTAGCGAGGAAGCGCTAGCTCCTTAAACATCATGATCTGTTGCAAGAAGTTACTTTTAAATAACTTTGTAAATGCATTTCATTCATTTAAGGTTTGAGATCCTTTCATCCCAAATGTCGGTAGCACGATGAATTAGTAAGATACACACACACATGCACACACATATTCACACTTGAGGAAAGTCCAGGCACACCACCTGTGTCATCACTTTGTGTTTTTTTTTGAGTCATGTCTGCTTGTAGGAGACCATTACCACCCCAGCACACACACCCCCCTCCCTGTTTCCAGTGTGTCAAGAAGCGTGTTTGTGTCTGACTCTGAGGTGTGAAGTAACGTGTTAGCTTAGCACCTGTAGCGAGTGTGCATGCAATCACACACACGTGCATGTCAGCCAAAAAGGCTTCAACGGTACTCTGTGAAATTTTCTGCTGCACTGGCTTGAGCAAATGTGTATGTTTAATGGTAAAAGCGAATGTATATGCGCACACACACACGCATGCATACGCATACACACAGGGATTGTTAAATGTTTTTAATATATAAACCAGTGACTTAATGTTGTAATTGGCAATCTACAGCAATCTCTCTCTTTCTCTCTCACACACACACTTAAGTTTAAAGCATGGATGACCAACAATGAGAGGTGTGAGGCAGTAAAGCGTGAAAATGAGCTTATCATTAACCCTTACTGACACTCACGATGAAGCTGAAGAGAAAAAGGGCCGGAGAGCGGAACAGGACGCGCCCACTCACCCGCTTTGTAGTTCGGGAGTTCGCTCACTCCTGGCCAGCTCTCCTCTGTGGGCACGCCGAGAACCTGGAGAACGTATCGGGGTGGAGAGAAAGGGGGGAGGGTCAAGGAAAGGAAATGAACGGTCAAGCAGGAGATTAGATCCTGCTCTCAACATGAGGCCTCTAATGATTTAATGTGTAACTTTTAATGAATGGTATGAAAGGAACACTCAGGTGTATTTTTCGATCAAATTATTTGTGTGTCTTTATGACTCATCTATAGAGCACGAGTGATTAGGAGTGACAAGAATGCTGAAAGGTTTCCTTAGACAAAGGAAAGAATAGAAAATCTGCTTACTCAACTTGCTACGGAATTCTAGGGGCAGTTCTCGATTAGAAAAGTCGATTAGGTTTGATGCAAACGGTTTTATGGGAAGTTGGAATGCAGGATTAATATAATAGTATATGGGTTGTTCCCCCTAGTGGTCCATAAGGAAACTGCAAGGGGGGGGGCGCGACACATCATTTAGAAAAACGCTAAAAGGTTTTTACTTTTAAGAAATTTTTATTAAGTTTATAATTCCCATAAAATATTTTTGATTAAGTATTTACATTAAAAAAAATAACCAGTACTAATAAAACAAAGCCATGGAGATTAACCAATGTGATTTCTTTCCTTAGTCTTAGCCTCATGTATTGACCTAAAGCTAATACTTGTACATTATATAAAATATTTTTAAAGCTAAGAAGTGCTACTTTGTTTACTGTTCATGCACTGAGCAGCCATGTTGTTTCGACATCATACGTCATCGTTGAGTATTCAGTTAAGGGGTGTTTCTTTTCGTTTTTTCCAACTCAGAGGTCGGAAAATTGGATGTTACTTAAAAACATATACCCATGGCTTCCTTGCTTGTTTGTTTGTTTTTTGACTGTTCAATGCAGTCCATATTTGAGATTTGTGTTCTTCATGCCAAACCAGTATAGGCAGAATCAGCATGAGGCACATGCACAAATATGACAGGAAAAGAATATAGAAAGTATGCTTGACAGATGTACCGATTTTTAAAAAATTCTACCTTCCCCATTGGCTGTGCTTATACTTAAACAGAACTAAATCACAAAGTTAGAATTCAGTTAGAAGTATGAGGGGCTTTCAAGTCAAACCCGGATAAATGATTTATACAGAATAATGAGAGTAAAATCTACCTTCATTTCTTTATATAATCCCCTGCTATACTAATGCACTTATCCCAGTGTTTATCACTAGTTTTCTCAGTGCGCCAGAGCCATGATCGGACTGCTTGCTTCACGTTGTCTGAAACGCTGGCCTCCCAGGAACTCCTTTAATGGCCCAAACATGGAGAAATCTCTTGGAATGAGCTCAGGACTGTATGTTGGAATGTATGATTGCAATAACTCCCAGACAAGTTCCTGTTTGTGAATGATTGCGTGTACAGTTCCCACAGACAGATGCGTCTCTTACGCAACTTGGCAACAAGTTATCTGTCGATTTTGCATGGATCAGTTATCTGTCGATTTTGCATCAGTTCCACTTGCTGAATGTTCACAGGAAAGACTGTAATGGGCTCTGAGCCACATCGGCCCGTTCATGGTCTTGCGTCCTTCTTTAAAACATTTGCACCGTTCAAATGTTTTACTGCGGCTAAGAGTCTCATCACCATCAATGTCAATCAGTTTTATGCCTTTGTTTGTTACAAATCCCGATTTGACTTGAATGCCCCTCCTCGATCGTTACTGTAATTAGTAATGCAGTTATTAAATTAATTGTTCAACATACCATAGTTTCATCTTTCAGAAAAGTCTTTCTGAAGCTGCATGATAACCAGTGTTGTATACAAAAGATGGAGAAATGTCGCAAATATCTCACTTATGGGCTTTAACAAGAAAGCAAAAAAAAAAATTTTTTTTTAAATGCATGTTTGGTTTTTTGCCTGCCCCAACAACTGCCCTTAGACTTTCATTTATATCACATTGGAAACAAATATTCTGCCTCTCATCTAAGTACAGGGAAAATACTGAAATTGAAATTCTTGTTACAGATGCAAGAGGTAGAGATTAAATTGAAATATTCTGGAGTATTCCTTTAATGATATAATTAATTGTTGTTTTTTGCCTTTGTTATGTCTGGTTTGAACTTGCAGGTGATCACACAGAGTACAGTATACGCTTACTCTCCAGATTTTCACCAACTGCTCGAAAACATCAGCCACACCAGGGAACGCTGGCACCCCCTGTAGCATCTCGACGAAAATGCAGCCTGCACCCCTACAAACACGGAGCAACTGCTGTCATTTAAAAGTACTCGTAGTCCAATGGACGCGTGTTATGTACTGTACATACGAAGTACGTGAGTATGTAAGAAATCCTCACCATATATCAAGTGCTGTAGAATAATCTGTGGAGCCCAGGAGAACATCAGGAGGTCTGTACCACAAGGTCACGACTTCTGCTGAGTATGTCTGGCATGGGATCGACTTGGACCTGGCTAGACCTTACAGAAGAAAAAAAAATGGAAATGTCACATGGTATGCAAAACAAGATTTTTCATTGAACACAGGCGATTTCCAACCACAGATATTCCACTTTTCTGCACCATTGTGTAAGGTTCTGCCTAGAGAGTTGTGTGTGAAAATTCCAGAGATCAGTTGTATCTAAAATACTCAAACCAACAAATATGTGAAGGTCAGAGTCACTGAGATTTCTGAAAAGTGATGTCGAAATATGATGATAACTCAAGCTCTTGATGATTTTCTGCATATTGTTGAAGCCACATGATTGGAAACTGTAGAAATAAGCAAGTATACGTTACGGGTATTAATACTTTAAAGCTGACCTACTGTATTTTGCAAAATTTACATTTTAGGCATGTTTAGGCATTCAGATGAGTCTCGAGTGTGCATGCACAACTTAAAAACATGAAAAAAAAAAAACTTTCCCTGCTTTTTGTCCTTTTGTCCATTTTTTTTAGTTGGGTCTTACCCAAGCCATTGCTTACATTGCACATTTGCACATACATGCACAATTGCACACTTCATGGACATTCCATTTAAATTTATTGCTATTTTTGTCTTCTGTACAGAAGTTTTTATATTTCTTATATATTTTTTGAAAATTTAATATTTTGTTCTGTTTTCTTAAGTTCTATAGCTAAACTTACTTTTATTTTATCTTATTTTATTTAATTCTACAATTTATTTCTTCATAGTTTTTTTTCTAAATTTTTTAAGGTCAATGGCGGTCGTATAAGCATTTCGTACTGTGTATGACTGTGTATGTGACGAATAAAATTTGAATTTGAGCCAATTAAATTTCCCCATTTTTGTGACCTCATATTAGAAGATCCCCTTTCACAGCTCATTGCTCAGCTCTGGACGGGGCGTGTCTCAGCAGTAGCTCATTTAAATAAACACTGAAATGCCGTGTTTGATAGAGGAGTGAAATAAAAGGAATTTGAGAAGAAACATCAACAGACCTGCATTTTGGACCTCTGTGACCTATTTTAAATTGTTTAGAAATATTAGACCTTTAAATAAAGCATGATTTAATTTGATTGTGTTTCAGAAACCCACCGAAGTCAGCGAGTTTGAGTTCGCCCAGGTAGCTGATGAGCAGATTCTGAGGTTTCAGATCCCGATGCAGAATCCTCCTGCTGTGGATATACGATAAACCTCGAAACAGCTGGAACATGAAGATCTGTCAGAGAAATATATATATAGACACACACAGAAAGAGAGAGAGAAAGAGAGAGAGGGATGTATTTCATTTCCTCGCGTTTTCTTTCATTTACTTTGATCTCAACAAACATGAAGCCAAATGATCTTCTTTCTTACACGAACATTCCATGGGTGAAGTCCTCCTGGATGCTGGATCATATACTGAGCCAAGTCTGTTTGCTGAGGGAGTCAGACACATGAAAATGATTCAAGAACAAACCCTGGAGCCAGAGCTCTTTTTTTATTATCTGTTGTAATGTGAACGTTTATTACTGTATAATGTTTTGCTGAAGGTTTTTAATCACCCATGAAAGTTTAGAGAAGTACAAACATTAAGGTAAAAGAACATGGCGGCGGTTTGCACTCACCACGTACTCGAAGACGAAGGTGAGGGATTCACGTGTGTGGATGATGTCATGGAGCAGGACGATGTTGGCGTGTTTGAGGCCTTTTAACAGAGAGGCTGGGGGTAAAAAAAAAAAAAAACACGCATGTACCTTTTTTTTTTTTTTTTTCCCCCGAATGTATTACATTGGTGATGATCGATTGATAAGTGATGAGTTTTCTTACCCTCCCTGATTGCAGTGAACGGAACGCCTTCCTCGGTTTTCATTCGGATCACCTTGAGCGCCACCAAGTGTCCATTTATCCTTACAACATAGAACAACATTATAAAGACCTTTTTTAATACTATTTTTAATCTTTTATTATGACACATTCTACCGTTTCTGTTGGAAAACAAAAAATCTTTATATGTTAAATCTTACTTCTAAGAATAAAACACTCAAGGATGTACTGCTAGAGAAAATTAATCAATGATGGGATAGTGTGATGTGGCCATGGTCATGAAGAGTTACTGCTACTTCGTTAAAGCTTATTATTTCCCAAAAACAGTGTGTAATGAAGTGTTTTGTTTCTTTTCCAGCACAACAATTTGCCAATAATATTTATTTTAATTAATTATAAGAATGACATCTTATATCTTATCTATTTATAATGTTTAATTGTCCAGAACGTCCACACAACCAGCTCAAATGTATGTAATGACACTATTTGCAGAGTACAAAAGTTTGTGCACTTCTTCCACATAACAGAGTGTTGAAATGCTTCGTGTAATTCTGTCATTATAATTACAGTGCAGATATTTTTCTGACGTATTCCATTTGTTGATGTTACAAAATAAATGCATTAAAATGTTATATTTTAATATTGTCTATATTGGGAAGCCCTTCCAGTGTATGGCTTCATGCCTACTTCGTTGTAATGCACCCTAATTCAATGAGCTCATTGACAGAGCGGTCCACATTAGCACCGATAATTACACCCTGTCTTTATAGAAATCAATTGAAGGCAATACTACGGGACAAAATGTCTATCACTTTCAGTTCAGATCAAGAAAAACTGACTGCATCAGTTTGTCCGCCAGCCAGCAGAGGGCACCTGCATCAATCACTACGCTGCTTCTAATTTTATGTGTGTGTGTGTTGTTTTTTTTAACAGCTTTCTGTTTCCAGTCCAAGTTTACACCTTGAGAGAAGATTGTGGAAAGCGAAAAGTAGTAATATATTGTGCAAGTGTTGTATTGTCCTATTTTAGTCTTTTGTCTTGACGTCAATGGCTCCTCGCTCGACCAGACGAAGAGGGAGAACAGGTTTGCCATAAATTCAAAACTGATGCAAAAGCACCTCATTTGACTACAATGCAGTAACAGTTTTCCTGTTAAAACACACAGATGTGAAGATTTTGGCATGATGTCATCTTCCTCGCTCACCCATGTTGTTCAGACATCACTCATCGCAGGCAAATTTCCCATCACAGGCTAACATACAGTACTGTGCAACATCTTGACCCCCCCACACACACACACACTCATTTCTTCCTATTATAAGAAATGAAATTACTAGTCACCGGCCTGATCATCTGTCATCATCTGCGCCAGTTTCTCACTGCTTCATGTCTTAAATTAGACTTTTTTTTAATGCTTGAATGATTCATATGTCACCGTGTGGCGTAAAAAATTAAAATACATTCCTCTGAAACTGCTCAGGTACAGGGACTGTACTGAAAATGAGAAACAAAAACTAAAAATGCTAAAAATGAGAGCCAAAAAAGGCCGTCAGGAAGCCCGGAGAACTATTCCTCAAAACTACATAAAAAATACTAAAATGTCTGGCTTTTGTCTTTGGAAGCAAAATGAGAAGAAGAAGTGCGGGGTGGCTCAAGACTTTTGCACAGTACTGTAACTTTACTGCTTCATTAGCAATGTATAGAATTGAGCCAAAGAACAAAAAGCTCAATTTAATTATAGTATTTGTAATGGGGTGATGTAATGAATCAAATGATGATGAGGAAGACGAGATAGAGTGAAGCTAGTGCTGAAAGTCCTATAAGAAAAACTGGACAGGTGTCTTCAGCCAAGGGCTGAGCACATGACACTCATGCTCTCAATTATAAAAATAAAAATAAAAATCACTTCATTACTTTACATCAACAAACACACTAATGTTACTTGGTGAAATTCTTTAATTACTTTCCCTTTCATTAAGAAATTGCTTTCACTCAGGCATCCATTTTGCTGCAAAAACTCAATGTTTTTTAGTTAATTCCTACTTCTACTGGCATCACTATCCTCTGGTAGTCGAACAACATTGTGGGTAATGTAGAAAACTTTAAAATAGACAATTATCCATCCATCCATCATCGATACCACTTATCTTGCAGGAGGGCTGGAGAATGGTTTGGCAACAGCAATCAGGCTACAGAGCACGCCTTCGGTGGGAGGAAACCGAAGTACCCGGAGGAAGCCCGCCAAGCACAGGAAGAATGTGACACTGTATCTCTACAGAAGAATGTGCAATCTCTACCATGGAGGTGCGTGTTGCTGTTTAAACTAAAAATTCTCGGATGCCGTTGAAGATCATTAAAGACGTTAATTCCTTATTGTACAGTATTATAATGTAAGTTGTTCAGGAACCTTTAATGTTAAATAAACACGCATATGCAGTACCAACCTGCTTATTCCTTTGTATACTGTAGCGTACGCACCCTCTCCCAGTTTCTCCAGGTTCAGGTATGAATTCGCCGTTCCAAACTGAAGACCTGCGTTCTGCACGTACATGAAAGATACACTATAAGTAATCTAATACACGACAAGTCTTAGAAATGTTCATACATCAATATGCACGTTGGGCTGGTAAAACTTGAATCATTTTGAAGAATGTTTGTGTGTGTGTATGTGACTGTGTGTATGCTGACCCATTGAAACTCGGGCTGAAAGTTCTTGCCTCCAAGTGGGTCGCTGTTGCTGCGTCCTCTCTGCGCCCGGAGCCTGCGCACTTGTAGAGTGTGAAACCACTGAGGCTGAGGAGTTTCAACACCATCCAACTCTCCCAGCTAGAGAGAGAGGAAAACAGAGAAGGAGAACGAAAAAGAGAGATAGAAAGAGAGAGAGAGAGAGAGGACAATTGATAATGAAAACATTGTAAACCCTAATCAGCACCTGTGAATCCCTGCTTTCTGTCATTTCCGATGTAATTCTATGTTATTGTTTGATGCTGAAAGATTTAATCATCATCACCATCATCAGAGAGGAAATGAAAAACAAGAAGAACAGAGAGCGAGACAGAAAAAAAAATCACGACAGAGTGGGAGTCAGTGAGATGGTGATACGGATGAAAAGCTATTTATATATACTGTACACTGTATGTCTGGAACAGTATCAACCGGCAGTTATGATTATTTTTTCCTGATAAGCTTGTCTAACAACAACCAGTACAGTGACACTGTCTTGGTGTGGCGGTGCATAAATGCGTGTGTGACTCAACTGTTGACTCGAGTCAGTCTCAAGTGTCTAACTGACTGAAATTACTGAGATGGCATGCAGGTAAACAAAGCCTTGCCTATTCCAAGGGTCATGCATCATCATCCCAAAGAGATAAGGATTTTGCTTTGTCCTCTTGGATGTCTCTTATTTTTGAAAAAAAGATGTAAAACACGTGGAACATCATGTATCATGTATAGACACTTCTAATTCAGGTATGATGAGGAAATGACTGCTTATAGCTGTCATAAGTGATAACGGGAACTAACTCTTTATGCGAACAAAGTGTCGGTAGATAAACAAGATAAAATATTGAAATTACAGTCATATAAGAGAAATAAACTCACAGGTATGTGCTGTTATGGGAAAATAATCCATGTCATGGTCTAGCAGTAGTGCTGGTTCATCACACTGCCCTGACAGCATGTCTATAAACTACATAGCTACTAGAATAAAAAAATAAATACCACAGCTAATCGATTGACAGCAAAGATCCTTGACTGAGATTCAGACTTTATTCAGACACAAAACCCCCAAATTTATGTCTCCTATCTCTGCACACATTCACATTCACAATTAAACATTGTGTTCTGGCTGAAGTGCGGCTAATGGAAACCATCGTAAACCAGTCGGCTTAAACACAAGCTCTTAAAGCGCTCCATGATAAATAAACCAAAGTGACTCTTGAAGAAAAAACCCTATTTATTGGCGAAAGTGCCTTCCGACCGAGACGTGATATGTGCATCACATCTTATCTGTGTAGACAAGACAATATATCCTGAAGCAGTTCCTCATCCTCAGCCATGAATATTCTTTGTTTTTACACTACCACTAGTCAGAAGTTGTTCTAATTTTCTGTCGCTATCGCCTGAGCTGCAAGAACGCAAGGTATTTTATCGTTAACTATAGTAACACATGGTAGGCTTTCTTCCATTTATAATTACATTCATATATTATATAATTCACACCACAAGTCAGAGGTTTGGACACTGCTCACCCCTCTTTTTACAAATTTCTCTTAATAGGAGATTAGGCCATGAATAAGAAATGAAGCAATGTGTTAAATAAAATTTACTGAATTCTTAGCAGCTTAGTAACAAGTTACAAACCAGAGCAGGAGACATAGACAGGGCTATTGTACAATATTTGATCATATCTGGCCGAATGATTTCAACATCTTAGAGCCCAGACTGGTTATATCCACAGGGACTCAAAGGAAACTATGCATGTCCAATTATGCTGCTGCACACAGAAACACAGAACTGACCTTTGCTCATCAACAGCACTGTGTAGAATGTGTCAGAGATGGGTATTTACATATTTCTTTCACCATGTTTTTTTTATAGATTGTGATCATGCTCTTATTGTCTCCAGGTCCTCACTCCAACTGTCCCCACTTCCTCCCTCTCATTGCCTCCATGTCCTCCCTCTCATAGCCTCAATGTCCTTCTATTTACTGCCTCCATACCGTCCCTCTCTCGATGTCCTCACCTTCATTTCCTCCATTTCCTCCCTCTCACTGCTTACATGTCCAATCTCTCAGTACTTTAATATTCATTTTCACACTTCCCCATGTCCTCCATTCACAATGCCTTTATGGGCTCCTTCTCCCTGCCTCCATGTCCTCACGCCGTGTCAAATGTCCTCCTTTTCACTGATTTCATGTTCCCCTCTTGTTTCCTCCATGCCCCTCCTCACTGCCTCCTTGTCCTCTTTTTTAGTGCCTCAAAATCCCTCAATTTTTCCATGTCCCCACTCTCACTGCCTCCTCTTCCTCCTTCTTACTGCCTCCATGTCTTCCCTCATTGCCTTCATGGCCTACCTATTACTACTTTCATGTTCCCTTTCACGGTTCCTCATGTCTTCCTTCACAATGCCTTCACGTTCTCGCTCTCAACTGCCTCTATGTACTTTTTCCACTGCCTCATCATCCTCCCTTTTACTGCCTCACTGTAATTCTTTTCACTACCTCCATGTCCTCCTACAGACTTCCTCAAATTTTCTCCCTGACCTCTTTCTCACTGGTTCGATGTCCTGCCTTTCAATGCGTACGTGTCCCTTTCATTGACTCCATGTCTTCCTTCTCACTGGATTTATGTACTCCTGCCTCCATGTCCTCCTTTTTCATTAAAAAGTTTTCATACGATGGAGAAAAATCACACCTAGACAGCATTATCCTCAGTCCATTTTTATAGTAACTTCATAATCTAATTACTTTGAGCTCATTTGACACATATTGACAAAATCTAGGCCAGTGAATGGTACTGCATAATATAAGGAATAAAATGCTTAGGGAAGGGATAGCAAGGGATAGCAAAGAGGCGGAATAGTGGTGTAGTGGTTAGCACTGTTGCCTTGCACCTTTAGGTTCTGGGTTCGATTCCCGGCCAGTCTTGATTCCTGTCTCTGTGTGCATGGAGTTTGCATGTTCTCCCTGTGCTTGGTGGGTTTCCTCGCACAGTCCAAAGACATGTAGGTTAGGTTGATTGGTGTTCTCAAATTGCCTGTAGTATGTGTGTGTGCCCTTTGATGGATTGACACCCTGTTCAGGGTGTAACCTGCCTCGTGCCCTAAGTCTCCTGGGATAGGCTCCAGGCCCCCCGCGACCATGAATACAGGATTAAGTGGTAATGACGATGTGAGTGATTGCAAAGATGATTTTCCTATAAGAGCATAGGATTTTCCAATGCTCACATTTTTTTTATTAATTAAAGAACAGTGCATATATTTTCTGTTCATTTATATAGTAGATACATTTTATATTGAAGAAAATCCATGAAACAAACTAGTTCCAGCTATAGCTATGCTAGAATAGCTATAAACAGGCAACATGCATTCCTTCACCAGCCTCAGTTTTTTTAAAGAAAAAAAAAAAATGCAACTACTTGTGTTAGATTGTAATGGAAATATTTCCCTCAAACATTAAATGTATAGTTTCCCTGTCACTTAAAACAGCACATTAACGTCCATTAGAAAAAACATATTTGCAGTATTTGGCTTAACTTGTAATACTAACAGCACCCAGATTAGCATAAATCTTTACATACTCTCCATGGAAACAGTGTCTTTGTTTTCTGCCAAAGTGTGTCAAAGAAAGTCACAAACCACACAAGGAGATCAGTGTAAAATACAAAACAACTATATAAACTCTCTATAAAAATATTTATAAGCAAATGTGTGATGTGTTAGCTAAACTAGCATACTGGGTAAGCTTCACTTGTTAGCAACATTAGCTGTATAGAGAATTAGCAGATTTCTGTCACCAAATGTGTTTTGTATGATTCAATGTATTTACGGTGAAGAAAAAAGTATTTAAACAGGGAAAATGTGACAAATTTTTTGACATTAAAATTTCAAAAGGCAAATGAAAATTTTAAGATTAAAAAAAAAATTCTGCCTAAATCATCTAAGTAAAGTTGCTTTATGACAACAGTTATAAATGATGATATTAATTATACATTTATACATTTTCTGACACAGGAAATAAGTTTCTAGGCTACTTTTATATATTTTTCTTTTTTACGATTATTATTTTTTTAATGTCAGCCTTGGTAAAGTTTTCTGTCAGGACAAACATATTTAACACTAGCTGAAATACCCGTTTGTAGAAATAGTTAAAAGGTTAAAGTTAAAAATAAGCCGATGAGCTTTAATGGAATCGGTGATATTATTATTTCAGGTTGAAGTCCACATACGTGTCTTTCTGTCTTTCTGTATGCCAGAACTCTCCTCTTAACTAATTAATACAAAGAAATTAATTTTGTAAGGTTGAGTGTCTTATGCCTTGTTAACGCTAAGTTGTACTTCTTTCATCGTCAGCCAATTACACTCCCTGTTATATTATCCCTGGTAATTGGAGAGCGGAAAAAAAGATTGGATAGAGTTTAAGTTTTGTCCTAAAACGACTCCAGCGTCTTAAAATTCACTTATACCACTTCAGCACTGGTATTTCAGGGATGAAAATATGAACTAATCCCAGTAAATAATACATTTTGTAAATAATACCTATTGGTCTATGTGTTTGTTTACATTGAACAAGTAGCTTATTAGTAGCTTATTTTAAAGCAGATGATTAAATCCGCCACATAACTGTTCATAAGTTCACTTCCCCACCCCCATTTTCTCCCTAATTTAGTCGTGTCCAATTCCTCCTCGTCACTAGGGGGCTCCCACTACCATTCAGTCGGGAGGGCCGAAGACTATCACATGTTTCCTCCGAACCATGTGACGCCAGCCGACCGCATCTTTTCGAACTGCTCGCTCACGCACCATTGGGGGCGGAGTAACACACTCGGAGGACGGCGCTATCCGCTCCTTCCGCTTGCGTGAGCTCACAGACGCCCCTGATTGGCTGTAGAACCGTGATTAATGTGGGAGCACGAAGTACCGCTCATCCCTCCCCTCTGAGAGACCTCGGCCAATCTGCTCTCTCTCTAGGCCTCCGGCTGGCGAGAGGTTACAGCATCACCCGGGAATCGAACTTGCGATCTCCGGGCGAGCACTTTACCACTGCGCCACTCGGAGGCCCATAAGTTCAGTTTTACTCAACATTTAGATTTCACTTACGGTGCAGGTTATACTTCAGGCAGATACTTAAGTACTGCAAAAGTTTTATTAAATTCTGTTCAGCCAGTTTTGCATGATGCTGTGACAAAATCTGACTGGACAAACAGACAGACAGACATACAGACCGAAAATGTTCTTTCCTCTTTTCTTTTTTGGGTTCTCCAATGGACAAACGTAAAGATATCATTAAAAGAGTGAGTTTCTAAACAAACAGAAAAATGCCGCAGGGGCGAACTGGGATGTGTTGTTAAAAAAATAATCAGATTTGTAGTTGTAAAACTAGCTCTTCTTCAGGTTGAACCACATTACTTATATTATATAGCATTACTTATATAAATATAGCTAAGATAAATTGACATTTGAAATTAGATTAGTATATATTTTTTATATTATAGCACAGGTTGAAGTGATGTGACGATATGATCTAAATCAAAGATTACTAATCTTCTACTTCTACGCTAAAAACTAATTAGTCTGAATAAACTTGTTCCCCAGAAGCTTCCATTTAGCATCCTTAAGTGTTCTTTTATTTGACCCCAGAACACAACAAAAACTAGATTCTGGAGCATTATCTAGCGCATCCATCATTGGTACCTCAAGGCCAGGCAGAGCCGAGACACTCCAACTACTTGTCGACAACTCTTGTACTCCCAACTCTTCTTTTCTCTCATAAACAGGTTCCTGTCTCTCCTCCAGCTCTTCCTGTCTACCACAACACCAGCAGCATTTTCTCGCACACAGAGAACCCAGGAACCGGAGCCTCCATTGCAAGTCCTCCATTACTGTGTTTCTGTCTCTGTAGGCAAGCCTTGCTCATATGACTAGAATAAGTATGTGTGTGTGTGTGTGTGTGTGTGTGTGTGTGTGTGTGTGTAGGTATGTGTGTATTTTTTGTACACAAGCCTGGTCTTATGACCGTTACCCATTTATAAGAGCGAAACAAACCCAGCCATGTTCTCTTTGCTAATTGGAACAAGCATGTCTATTCAAGCATACAGTATAGAGCGAGAGGGAGAGAGGGAGTTTATTATGTCTGATAGATGGAGGAATGAAGAAGGGAGAACAGATAATGTCGAGCACACAGACAAATGTGAGTTGCTTGGGAGAAAAAAAACAGATCATGGCTATTAGGGTCACCATGTCTTTCTTCTCAAAAAATAAGGAATAAGAGACTTGGACAATAATCAGCACTAGTGTTTTGTTGATTAATTTTCTATAACCGCATTTTCTGACCTGTTTAATTCCTCTTGTATAGGTTCTATCTATTTATAGCTACATCTAATGTGCTGAACAAATTACTTTCTGTAATCACATATGTCACGGATTCCTAAACTAAGGGCTGTTAAGAATGGAGTCCTGAGCAGAACGCACAGTTTGCTCTTTTGTTTTATTCATTGATTTTACAAATTAATATCACAAGTGCCTATTTTGAAATGAGTGTGTCCGAATGTTTCCTTTTTTTTTTTTTTGCTATATCCTGATGCATGCTGTAAAAACTCAGAAAACAAATTAATTAATGAATTACGCAATAAGTAAAAAAATTTTTTCCTGACAGATGGAGAAATGAAGAAGGGAGAACAGAAAATGTCGAGGACACAGAAAAATGTGAGTTGCTTGGGGGAAAAAAACAGACCATGGCTATTGTGTCCTGAAGGATTTCTCATTGTGGAAATCCTACTGATCCTTCCACAAATAAATAAAAAAGTAACCATCTGTGATGAGCTGTTCCTGCTTTTTTTAATCACTTTTTTCCCTCTCAGCTGCAGTCCACCTTTGCCAAGACCCACTACTGGTCTTATTGTTTACTCAAGCTTTTCTTCTAAGCTGCAGTTCACTCCCACCAGTTAGTACTGTAAGTTGCATCCGTTTGTTCATCCAGTCTCCAATTAGCCTACCTCTCTGCTCTATAAATGCCACAATCACAGTTCACTCTTTGCCAGATTCTCTCTTCACACTGTTTGAGCTCCTTCGTCATCTTTCTTTTTTTAATTTGGCTGTGATTCTGACTCTGCCTGCTTTCGAACCTGTTCTCTGCCTGCTCCTTCACAGTAATTCTGCAAGTCTGTCTTCATGTTTGGCTTAGTATAAAATCCTGTCCAGTCAAGTCTGGACTCTGCCCCTGCCCTGTCTCCCCATAGGACATATTTACTAGATATACCACCTTTTGGACTGTTTATTGGAACTGGATTGTGTCTCAGCCTCTGATCTAGTTGTTTACCTGATCTCTGACCATTGTTTGACCTGTGGGTCAGATTCTGTCACTGTCTGTCTACTTACACTCTCAGTGTTCATCTATTTGTTTTGCTGCCATCTGCTGTACCTGCATTCAGCCCCAGATCACTATAAACAACCTTGTTGGTTTTCCTAGCCTCAAGTCTTATCTAGCAACTTCAGCCACTCACTCCTCACCTGCTTAAATAATTCCCTTATATTTAGGAATTATTGCACTAAATGAATAAAAACTTTGAATTTGCTTTGCAGTCAGAGTTGTTGTAATAGTATACTTTATTAATTGATACCTGCTTGACAATCACATTTCAAACGTTCATTGCTGAATATCTTCGTAATGAGCTCTGGTTTGTGATGTCGCAGAATGAAAAGAACTGAGCATGTGTACAGTGTGAGCAGTAGATCAAACAGAGTGAGGATATGGATTCTGTGTGAGGATAGAAAGAAAGAAAGAGTGAGGATAAGAGGAAGGATTCTATTTGTGTCCGTCTTTAGTCATCACTATTCAGACTCATTCTGGATGTTTTTGTATGGAGACACGGTCAGCAGAGCTGAAAATGAAATGCCACTCAGTCTGGGCAAAGGACAAGCCTCAGCAGGAAAAGAAGAGGAGGAAGAATTCAGTGTGCTTGTGGAAAAAAGTGCTCTGGTGCAGTTTAGTTTGCTGTTTCATTACATAAACTATGAATACACACACAGATCTAAATGTCAAATATTCCTCTTTATTCATGCCTGGTTGTCAATATAAAAGGTTTCTTACCTCCTGATAGCCCATGTGTCTCTGCTTCAGTCCTGGAAAAATAACAGAGGGTTTTAAAAAAAAAAAAAAAAAAAAAAAAAAACAGATACATTGCCACATATACCATTTCACAAGCACATGAAAATGATGAATAGAAATGGAAAGCCTTGACCAGTAGAATAAAGTTTTTTTTTTGAGGAAAGGATAAAGAAATTGATTTAGAAAGACATAGAAGGAAAAAAGAAAGAACTGTGGAGCAGTAAAAAAAACAAGGGAAAAAAAAACATAAAATAAGAGTAAAAAAGACAAGAGAACAGAAAAGACAAGACGTAATATGAGTGAATTTAACAAAACATTACAGAACAAAAAAGAAGTAAAGAAATTTTTTTTAAAATGTTTTAAAAATTCAAAGGAAAAGCAAAAAGATGCAAGAAAAGAGAAGAGAAGAGAAAATATGTAAGGTAAAAATAGAAAAGCGGATTAGATTAAAAAGGAAAAGATATCACTTAATATTTTCAAAAAATAAAGGAAAATAGAAAGAAGAGAAATTAAGAAAGAATAAACTTAAAATAGGAGATAAATAATGTAAAAGCATATTAAAAATACAAAGGACAAGAAAAAGTACATGTTAAATGTAAAAATGAAAAGTAAAAGAAGATAAACGGAGAAACGAGAAAGAAGAGAAGAGAGCATAAGAGAAACAAATATAGAAAAAAAAGAAAAAAGAAGAAATTGGGAATAATGAAAAAATATATGCATGAAAAGACCAGTTAAAAGACAAGTAAACAAAGTAAAATAAAAAAAGATGAAGAGAATAAAACAGAACATATGGTGTGCCTTGTTAAAAATTATCAGGGATAATTAATAATACACAAAACATTTCTGCCCTAATAAATAGTCCAACTCTGAATGGATTTTGCTGTTTAAATATGAGAATGTGTGTATGTGTGTGTGTGTGCGTGTGGGTGTTTATGTTCAAAGCTCCAGCTGTAATTTGTTAAAAACTCTTTTGGCACTGAATGATGGTGGGATCATGCGAGTGCGACAGCGGCTATGATTCAGTCACTAAACTGCCAGAGGTCAAAAATCAGACTAGCAGGGCTCAGGGCGGAGAATTTTATATTTAAACACAAGGTCAGTGTGCAATATGGGGCTTTTCTTTCTAAAATCATCTTGGACAGAAGAAAAAGAAACATTAATATTCCAAACACATTTACATTTACAGCAGCCCTTCCCTGTGCAATACAGTTGCATATTTCTAACGTGACTGGCTTGCACACTTTATATTGCAAAACCATTGTTTTTAAAGTAAAAGAAAATCAGTGCCGTCTCAAGTCTCACAATTTCTCCAGTCTTCTCACATAAATGATTTCATGGACATTTTACAATATTAACTGTAGCTATAAGCGGATAAAAGGAATGTCGTTCAGGGTTCAGGGACCTCCAGACTTTACAAAGATCAGAATTATGGCTGATGCATAACATTGGTTTGATTTGATTCTTCATTAATTTATACTGAAGACATTAAAAAATAACCATAACTTAGCATTTAACTGTGATCATAAAAATATCATAACAACCACTTGGGACACCCTAGCAACACCAATCAGCTGGGACTCCAGACCCTGGGACACCTAGCACACCTTAGCAACCAGCCAGCTTAGCAACCAGTCACCTAGCAACACATGGGCCCCAGAACCAGGGACAGCAAGCAACACCTGAGCAACCAGCTGGAACCCCTTAACAGTGACATAGCAATACCTTAGAAACCCTATAACCTAGAACACCTAGCAACACCCTAGCAAAATGCTCTACCCAATTACCTGAGACACCTAGCAACACCCTGGCAACCAGCTGGGACCCCCATAAGTGGGATACCTAGTAACACCCTAGTAGCAAGCCAGGACCCCATAACCTGGGTCACCAAGCAGCCAACTGGTAATCCATAACAGTGACCCATAGCAACACCTAGCTTGGACCTCAAAACCATCACCAAAAACACCCTAGAAACCTGCTGGGACCCTTTTATGCTGGGACACCTAGTTAAACCCTAGCAATCAGCTGGGATGCCATAACAGTCACCTAGCATCACCATAGCAACCAGCTCTGACCCAATAATCTGGGAGACCTACCAACACCCTGCAACCAGCCCGGACCGCATAAAAAGTCAGCAAGCAATACCCTGGCAATAACCTGAGACCCCTAGCAACACCTGAGGAACCAGCTCAATAATGGCAAGGTGGATTAATATAAGAGGAATAAACCACTTTAGAATGTTTGTTCCTTGAACATTGTCAGTAAGATATGATTCCACTAACCACCATTGATTATTTTCATAGAATAGCATGGCATGTTGTTTTTTTTTTACCCCTTCCATAATATCCCAGTAGAAGCTTTGTTGTCTTTCTCTGTGTTTCTCTTTCTCTCACTACATTGTCAGAGAGTGCAAGACAGCAAGTTCTCTGTATCCTTCCGTCCCTAATTTCACTCCACTCTCCTCATTTCTCTTCTTTCCATCAATCTTGCCTTCCAGCATCCTTTTCCATTTCTCCCTGTTTTGTTCCTGCATGTTCCCTTCCTTGCCTCAATGGCAATAATTTTTAGTGCTGCCACTTTCTCTCTCTCTCTCTCTCTCTCTTTTTAGCAGTCGCTCCCATGTTCCCTGAATAGCCTGCAGGGTTTGCAGAGCGGTGTTCAGAGTGTAGGCAGCAGAGATAGAGAGAGAGAGAGAGAGAGAGAGAAAATGTTAAGTGTACAGCAGTTACCATAACATGTGAAGCAGTGTGAATGTTAGGACATGTGGAATAAAATCCAGTTCCTTGTTTATTGCTGTGAGCTGATTAAAACTGCCGAGCTGCTACATTAAAAAAAAAAAAAAAAAAAAAAAGCAACAAGGATATTGTTCGTAAGTCTCACACACCAAGTCAAGGTAGTGATAAGACTCGACAGGAGCCTGCGGCTGGATTTATATCCATGTAAAATATCGGTACAAGACCATTAATCAACCTGTTATGCACACACGATGACTCTTGGCATTCCTGACATGCAGAATGGGAATGCTACGTTCATTTAAAAGCGTATAATTATGAAATTATACAGAAATACGAGTGCTGCCAGGGTGAGCTCACAGCCAGGTGCACTGATAACCTTCAAGGTGTTTACTGTCTTAAAGGAGACACGAGCGATTAATGCTGATATATTTTAACCATGAAGTCACAAATCGACAAATTTGATTGACTGAAAAAACTATTTGAGTGTATTTTGTAAGATACGAGTCAAGAAAGTCACTCGAAATGAAAGGAAGAGAGAGTTCCTGCAGTTCCTGGTTCCTTACTTGGTGTAGAAACAGGTGGCTTTAAATTCCACAATAAAGACAAAATAAAAAGAAATGAAACAAATGCAAAGTGGGTGAGGATAAGTGGAGAAATGAATGTTGAGGGGAGATTACAGGAAATGGATTGCAAAAGGTAATAATAGTTTTTTGTGGATAATATACGCAAACAGAAACATTTAATTTGCGATATAGACTTTTGCAATATAGATTTGGAAACAGTTATAAAGTGCTGAGGGAAGAAAAAAGAGGGAAGGCTTTGAGAAGGAAAGAAATGACAAGAAATAAAACAGGGAAACAAGAAAGGTAAGAAAAAGGTCAAAGGAAATCTTTGAGAAAGTTATTGTATTTGGAAAAGAGGGGAAATGAAAAGAGGAAGTATATGAAATGAGTAGGAATAGGAAATATTTTAAGATTTTTTAAATACTTTTTCTAGTTTGGGAGCAGGACTAAGTACGTTTTACAAGGAAAAGGAAAGAAAAAGGAAATAAAGGGAAAGGAAAGAAAACTAAAGCAAGAGGAAAGAAAAAGGAAAGGAAAATGGTTAGGATAAGAGAGGAAGTAAAGGCAACTGGAACAGGATAGGAAAGGAGGAGAATAAAAATAAAGAAAAGAAAGAAAAGAAAAGGAAGAGGAATGTAAAAAAATATGAATGAAATGAAAAAAGGAAATGAAAGGAAAATGGGTAAGGGGGGAAAGGAGAATGGAAAGATACGGAGAAAAGTACATTACAAAATGGAGGGATAGTAAAATATAAAAGAATGAAGAGGGGAAATTAAAGAAAACCAGGAAATAAAAGAAAAGGAAGGGAGAAAAAATTATATAAAAAAGAAAATCTGCAAGAAAAGAGGATAGGAAATGAAAGGAAGGGATAAAAAAAAATGAAAGGAGGAAAAAAAATGGAACTGAGAGAGAAGTTAAGTGCATGTCCAACGGAATCCTCTGCACGTCACACAGAATTATTTTTCCACCTTTTATCTTCTTGTCCTGACTCCCTCCATCATCTCACCCTTTTACCTTCTTCCACATCATCACCTCTCACTTCCTCTGCATGTGTGTGTTTGTTTTGCTGCAGGTTCATTTCCTCTCTCAGTGTGAGGACAGATTTACAGCAGTGCTCAGGGGTGACGGTGGAGCGGCGGATGGATGGATGGATGGAGAGGAGCTCTGTACTCACCCAGCCGCTGGAAGGCTTCAGTCGCAGCGTGTCGGAGGTTCTGCATGCTGGCGGAACGATTCAGTGGTGTGAACAGCTGTGGAGCCTCACAGTCCCCGACACATCTGGAAGGAGATTGTGGACATGTGAGAATTCACCTTGTTCTACTTGTAGCCACACAGCAACAGTAACAGCAGCATTGTCTGCATGCACGCCAACAAGTTGTGCTTACACACACACACACACACACACACTCTCTCTCTCTCCTTTCTCCTGCGCAATAGCTGTGTGTGTGTGTGTGTGTGTGTGTAGTTCTAGCCAATCAGGACACCCGGATGGGAGCCACCACCCAATTGGCTGAATCAGGAACGAGGCAATGGGTTGGTGTTTGTTTTGAAAAGGTGGGAGCCAAGTGTGTGCACTGTGCAGTGTACGTGTGTGTAGGAGACGGAGCGAGACCTGTTAAAGGGCAAATAACACTTGTTTGTATAAATGTGTACCAGCAAATGTTATCACTAAAAATGGACTGCAAGTGCGCAAGCGCACACACACACACACACAAACATGAACAAATAGTGTTCACAATAATGGCAAGACGTTTGAAAGATACATTTTATATTTTATGTCTATCTACAGTATCTATTCATTCTGGAGGCGAATTCTCAAGTCAAAAATGTGTACTGTGAATTTTCTCATAAGAATGAATGTAAATTCAAATTCAAATTTTATTTGTCACATATACAGTCATACACAGTACGATATGCGGTGAAATGCTTAGACGACTGCCTGTGACCTTAAAATAAAAAACTATTATTAGGAAATAAATATGGAAAAGAAAATAGAAGGTAAATTTAACTAAGAAAGACTAAAAATAACTGTACAGTACAAGTTCAAGTTCAAGTTCAAGTTCAATATATTTGTATAGCACATTTACAACAGCCTTCAGGCTGACCAAAGTGCTTCACAGAAA
>JAQMYJ010000037.1:33746572-33786572 GCA_030014305.1 Clarias laeviceps
TGACTCAAAAAAGATTCGTTCATTTTGATGAACGAGATTCAAAGAACCGAGTCACTAAAATGATTCAAACTTCCCATAACTAGTGGTTACGTAACTTAACACTATGTAGAAATGTAGTACAAGGTTATGTATATATTTGTAGGGTGTAATGGAGTATAAGGAAAAAGTATCCACTAATAAAAATGTACAGATACATTAAATATGAACTGGTTTACAGTAATCAAGTAAATTTACATGGTTACCTGCTACCTTACTGTGAATTAGAGTAATTCAAACACAGTGTGAGAATACAAGTGTGTGATCAGTGACGAGTTTAGCCTAAATGTTTTAGAAATTAAATGTTTTTTTTATGTTAGATGTTTTGTGTGTGTGTGTTGTAGGTTCCTGTTTCCTGATCTTCCAGAGGAAGGTGGGTTGCTGGTCGAGGATCCAAACGAAAAGAAGGAATCGACCAAGTCGACCAGCAGTGAGCTCGAGTCTCCGAAACCAGGGTGAGAATCACAATCAGGACGCACAAATTTCTTTTTCAAGTTGTGTTTAAACGTTGCGTACTTGGGAAGGGAAATCACCAGAGACCACCTGATACGACATTATCACGATACCTTGGTGCTGATTCGATTTGTATTGCGATTCTGTAAGGATCAAGATTTTACTGTATAAACATCCCAATTTGTTACAATTCTGACTGCAGTGCTGTGTGAATAGTTTAGAGTGCCACCTGCAGGATTATAGAGGAACAGCAACATTTTAACACCTCATATGCAAATATTTATACAAATTAAAAAAAATTGTGAATACATGAATCATCATGATGCATCACTGAATCGATTGTTTTCCTCTGGTTTCTATCACGTATCCTGTTCTCACTTGCGTTATAGCGGGTGTAGTTAGTCATTACCTCATCCAGCTCATCTCTTAAAATGGAAAAGTACTTCATTTTGTCATGTTAGTTACAAAGACCGTGTCAAAAACCTACTCCCTCCGCAGGCGTGTGGTCAGCAGCTCCGCCTTGCTCCTGCCCGTCTTGCTCCCGCGTCTCTACCCGCCTCTTTTTACACTCTACGCTCTGGACAAGGAGAAAGAGGACGACGTGTACTGGGACTGCGTGCTGCGTCTTAACAAGCAGCCCGACCTCGCTCTTCTCGCCTTTCTCGGAGTGCAACAGTAAGATACACACATTAAACTACACACACAGGCACCGATCATGTCCCACCCTGTTCATGTTCATCAGCATTTCTGCTTTTCTAGGAAATTCTGGCCCGCGACTATTACAGCACATGGAGAAAAGCAACAGGTAGACATTTTGTGTACAGCATTTCTTTTTTTACTATATTTGAGGGAAATTAGTTCTTTCTATACTGTATTTGTGTGTATTTGTGTGTAGGTCCTGCCCGGCACCAAAGACGCCTGTTTTGCTTCAGCTGTCGAGACACTACAACAAATCAGGTTGGAAATCCTGTCTGAGCTACAGAGCTGCTCTTCCAAAGTTGTGGAGTTTCCTTGACAAGCTTTTATGTTTGTTTGTTTTTGTCCTTCAGCACAACATTCACTCCCTCGGACAAGCTGCAGGTCATCCAGCTGACCTTCGAGGAGATAACCCAGGAAGTGCTTACCTTACTCAAACAGGACTTCCTGTGGTCCATGGATGATCTGTTTCCTGTTTTTCTCTACGTCGTTCTGCGTGCTCGGTAACACACACACGCACACTCTGTCAATCTGCTTTGTTTTATCTGTTGACTCTGCGGCTGTGTGAGAGACAGACTGTAAATGTTTTCTTTTCTTTCTCTTCGGTAGAATAAGGAACCTGGGGTCAGAGGTCAGTCTGATAGAGGACCTCATGGACCCGTGTGTGCAGCACGGAGAGCACGGCATCATGTTCACCACGTTAAAGGTACCGCATACACACATATGCACACACACACACACAAAAAAAAACAAAAAAACAAAAATGATCCAAAAAGTTCACATTTGCCCTTTTTTTTTTTTTTTTTTTCCTTTGTCCTGTCAGGCATGTTATTATCAAATTCAGCATGAGAAGATCACATAGGAAGCACGACGATGAGCAGAATCATGGACTGACACGTGATGAGCTGATCGTGGGCGTGGCCAGGATCGCAATGCAGCTACCTGACCGGGAAAAACTCTTCCTGTTCATTCCTTTGTCTTTTTTTTTTTGTTTTTGTTCTTGTTTGGTTGTTTTGTCTACTTTCAGACCTTAACCTTTATATGTATACTTAAATGTGGATTTTTGAAATCTAACCTTTAAATCAGCAATCCTGTTTTTTTATTTTATTTCATGAATGAGAAAAACACATCTGGACACATACAGGCCACACGAGGGTGCCAATATTTTCGCCTTTACACATTTTTTTTCAGTGCAACACCTGAGATTCACAAATCCTGTGTCTTAGCACTGAAGGTTGAAGTTTGCCTAGTTATATACCTGGAGGAGTGATTGGATGATGTCATTGGGGGGTCAAATTCTGCTCCAACAGCCAATCGGATGCCTGGAATTTTGACCTGCCATGTTCCTGTGTTCCTGTGAATGTGTTTTATCCGAGGCGCATTTGCTCGGTTTTTCTTGTTGAACACTATTTAAACAATACAGTTGCAGAGACTTGAAGTTGTTCTCGTGCCACGGTTATTTTAGAAAAAAATTTTTTTCATCTTTACTATAAGCTAGATGTTTAACTCTCTCACAGACACACACCTATTTAATTGTGTTTTTTTGTGCGAAAATCGTGTGTGCGCAAGAGTGTGTATGAGTGAGAGAGATGCAGATAGTGAGTGTGTTGCATACAGCAATACTTTTTACAGTATTCTGAACTGACCATGATACTGACGTGATTGTTTTTAATAGCTGAGGTTTTATTTATTTAAGGTAAAGATGTCTGGTTGCTTGTCTGTACAAAATCTGTGAATGATAATCTGTACAAAATCTGTGAATGATAATCTGTACCAAATCTGTGGATGATAATCTGTACAAAATCTGTGGATGATAATCTGTACAAAATCTGTGGATGATAATCTGTACATTATCTGTGGATAAACTAAAATATTGACACTCGTCTTTACGAAATGACAGACGGTGTGAAATCGTTTGAAGCTCGCTCAGCAGTGAAATATCATGAATTACTTTTAGAATTGAGCTTTTTGCTCAATTTTTCCTGTGTAATTGTTGTCTTTCCAAGACATTGTGACGGTTTATTCAGTCAGTGCTTTCTGTCCAGAACTGTCTTTCTACCTCCAGAGGGCAATAAAGTATCTGATGAAATGTTTTTCATCCGTCTTTCTTTTTTTTTCCTGATTTTCTCACTAATTTTTTAGTCCTATCCAATTCCCGCTGTTAATACGAGGCTCAAACATTAAGGCTACTACTACCAGTAAAGTTTGGGAGGGCGGAAGACCATCATGTTTTCTTCGAACCATGTGACGCCAGCCGACCGCGCTATCCACTACTGCCGCTTGCGTGAGCTAACAGATGTCCATGATTCCCTGTAGAGCCATGATTGATGTGGGAGCACTAAGTGCCTCCCATCCCACCCTGCTGAGAGAGCTCGGCCAATCAGCTCTCTCTAGGCCCCCGGCTGCGAGAGGCTACAGCATCACCCGGTGATCGAATTAGCGTTCATCTGTGTTTCTGTCCATTTCTAGGTTGCACCATGTCATGTTGGTTAGTGTTAATGGAATATTCATCATCACATGGATATCAATATGGGATACACTTTTAATTTGTCCTAAAAGAGAGCCATAATGGGATTCATTTAGAGAACACTAAGATCCTACACTTCCAATAAAGTGTTAAAAATTAAATGGCTTCTAATCTGATTTAATTGTAGATTTTGATGCATTTCCTTCTGAAACAGTCAGTTAAAGTGTTGGTGTGCTGAATTGCGTTATTCATGTTTGACATACAGTACGTCACATCCATTGGTGGGCAAAGTATACAAATCATGTACTTGAGTAAGAGTATAGATACCTACGTATAATATTACTCAAGTAAAAGTACAAGTCGTCCATTTACAATTCTACTGGAGTAAAAGTGAGAATCTATTAGCCTAAAGGAGCAACTAAGTCATAGTAAAATAGACTCTCTTCGCTTCCTGACTGTAAATGTCCTTTTTTTGCCCCGTCTGCAACCATCTTCTCTTCTGATTTCAAACGCCTGCTACATGATTGACCATTTCATAAATAGATCATGCCATTACATATAATAGTCAGCAGGGAGTTCTTGAAATGCACAAATGTAGTGAAGTAGAAAGTACAGATATTTGCATCTACTAATAAATCTGCTCAAGTAAAGTACAGATTTTTCTACTCAATTAATCTCTCTCTGTCTGTGACCTCTTTAAAAAACTTAGAATTTCCTGTGAGTGAATCCAACAACAATAAAACCCAATCCTGCTTTCTCAACACATGATTTTCTGATTATAGGTCCTGTGATGGTCCCAATGACATTCGTTCTTCAAATGTTTTTAAATATGAAAAAAAGTGATGTGAAGTCAGTTTCGTTGGTGTATTCTTGACGAAAATCATTTACAGTAGCTTTAATCTCCTCCCCTGCTCCCTCACAGCTTTCCTCATCCTGTTTGCGTGGGATTAAGGATAGAGACGGATTACGCTCTGTCCTAAAACTACTCTCTGGCTGCGTTATGGTCTAAACTCTGCTCCTGGCAGGAAAAGAACACAACCGACAAGAGGGAGATAAAGGTACAGTAAATTATAATTTGTCGCATAAGTAGCGTTGTACTCAGAGACTTTATGTAACTTTTTTTTTTCCGTATATGAATGGACGTCTGTGTTAAATCAAATGTGGTTCACCACAATGCCATTCAAACTTTATTATAAATGCAATCTAACATAATTGGATAATATCATTCCATTATAAAGCTAAGAGGAACAAGGTACTACACTCTCTCTCACTCATTCGTCGTCTATACCGCTTAATCCTGTATACAGGGTTGTGGGGCGTCTGGATTCTACACTCTGGACAGGGTGGCAATCCACCTCAGGGCACACACACATTCACACACTACGTGCAATTTGGGAACACCAATTAGCATAATCGGCATGTCTTTGGACTGTGGGAGGAAACTGGAAGTACCTCGAGGAAACCCACCAAGCATGGGGAGAACATGCAAACCTAGCCAGGGATCGAACCCAGACCCTGGTGGTGCAAGGTGACGGTGCCAACCACCATGTTGTCACAAGGAATTACAGATTTTTATTTAGTTTTTTTTATCTGTAGCATGCAAATTTGTAATCTAATTGAATAACCTTTTGCTTTAATATATACTGATGATAATACAAGAAGCCCCAAGTCCCAAGATTTTGCATTAAAGTAGTTTTTGTCTTCTTCTGTACATCATTAGTAATACCAGTGACCACATGAATGATTGTGTGCAGTGGCGAAGGTGAAAGCATTCATACACTACGTCAGCTTTCTGGACAATGAAGCCAGCTATGGAGAACAGAGCCAAAGTAGATCTGCTTAGTGTGGAAGAAGAGGGTAAGAGATGGAACAAATTTAAACCATGATGATTGTAATGGTTTCTTGAAGACACTTCGGGTGTCTGGTAGATTCGTAAATTTTGCCCTGGAGCTTGAAAAAACTAAACAAAAGTAAAGTAACCAAGAAACAAAGGCAATCCGTCTCACCCGAAAATCATCGTTCCCTTCAAACCACATCCAGATCTTGTGCAGACCTTGTCTCATGTGGTCAAACGAGTGAAGGACTCCTTTGGCAAGGAAATTGATGGGACTGAAGTGCTGCATGGTCTCCTGAACACTCCAAGGCTTCGGCCTTTACTAAAGGTTAGTTAAGTAAAGAATAAAACACTTGGAGTCACTGTTAGGGAAAAATATTCACTGTAATATTTGGTGTGATTTGAAAAGCTGTAGTTACTCTAACCACGCTGAACTTCATTTTCTGATATTGGCAACTCCATGCAAGGGTGCTGACACAATGCTAAATAATCATCTCCCTCTGGCTCGCTTTCTGCAGGTGTACGAGTGTTTGCAGGAATATCTGAGGAGCTCAGCTACCCCATATCTCCCCTATGCCTCTGGAATCACATTTGAGGTTTTAATGATTTTAATGATGCTTTTAATGATTGGCTTGATTATCTTAAATGTTCTCACAAAAACATTCATGATATGAGTGAAGTACCTCTATAACGCTATCTGTGGCATGTTTCAGATTCTAGCAGATTTGAGAGCTCTGCCCTATCCATCATATGAGGCTAGAGAACTTTATCACCTTCTCAAGGAGCCCCACATACAGGTAAC
The DNA here is from genome assembly GCA_030014305.1 of Clarias laeviceps. Taxonomy (NCBI): domain Eukaryota; kingdom Metazoa; phylum Chordata; class Actinopteri; order Siluriformes; family Clariidae; genus Clarias; species Clarias laeviceps. The sequence goes on from JAQMYJ010000037.1 coordinate 33,752,861, forward strand.
CAGTTCTAATGCGCTAAATGAATCAATTCATTACCCTGAGTCATTAGGTGCTATGATAGAGTTTAACACTGCAGATTATACAACAGCAAGTTCTGACTGGATTGGATGGGAGATGTTCCAGGAGTGATGATAATGGACAGTAACAGCACTGGGATGTTTACCCCTGATGAAAGGCACTTCTTGGTGTGTATGACAATGGATTGTATACCTGAAATACCGCACTAGCTGCTGGATATAGCATGGCTGTGATGCCTTAGGCCATCGTGCCTATACGACCACTTCAAAGCCATGATACTTAATTATAATACAACTTGCAGCTTGTTTCTCTTACAAGAAACTGCAAACTACAATATGCTCTGTTCTGATGACTTTTCTGTGGTTAAATACTTATATAAACAGATCTGGTTGTTGCAAAGTGTTGACAAAAAAAGTGATCCTTCCAAAAATGGTATGTTAATAGCAAAAAAAAAAATTTTAACTATGTGATTTCAGGCTCTGCTCTCAGCCCATGATGTTGTGGGACTGAAGGACTATGAGCCTGTATTGCCTCCACTGCCTGAAGATCTGGTCAATAATGAGGAGGCCATGAGGATCGTCTGCATGGTCAAGAACAACCAACCTCTGGTGAGCATATTCTGAGCAAACTTGCCTGTAGCTTACTGCATCACTGAGTTTTGTTTTTGCTTAAATAAATAACTTAAGTCTTGTATCCTGTGAAGGAACATGGTGTCAGTAGGGGGATTCATAACCAATCTTTGCGCAAGTTGATCTTCCAAGCCCTCATCACAACCCAGAGAGCCCAAAGAGTGGGCTTCATACTAACAAGAATAAAGAATACCCAAGAAGGAAGCCCTTACATAAATTCAATAGCACATCTGGAGATACATCTGCTTTACCCCAGATGAGTACCTGCTTGGACAGGAGCCTCAGTTACTCAGTTGACATGGAGAATGAAGTTGAGGAGTATAGATCTGGATTTCAAGATTTTACCAAAGACTCTGATGTTGGGGAAAACTTTGATATAAGAAAACCTGAAGATGGTGTCAATGTTTCTTTACAGATCCAAATCGCACAATCTCATCCTGTTCCCCCCCAAAGTTCTCCGATATATGCGCACTTCTCCATCAAGCCCCGTTCTCCACCATCAAAGGGTACAGACACCATCCATCCCTCAAGAGGATCTGGCCAAGCAGGAGAGTCTGGGTGTGCAGCTGTTTAGTCATGGATGGCTGCAGCCAATGTGTGCATTTCTGAGAGTATGCAGGAAAATGCAAGGGTCCTTCTTTTGTTAACACAAGCACTGGGAAAACTTACCATTGTAGCACTGGGATCAACATCAGCTTCTGGGGAATCTATGGAAGGAAAAATCTGTGATTTGAAAGCATCTCCTTGGTGTGGAAATGCAGATTTATGTTCTAATGCTTATCTTATAATGTGCAGCAAACTCATGTCAAAAGCATCTCTAGGCATGACAATTTCCCCTGGAAGCCAGGTTGGCTATTTTCATTGCCCTTCCTATTTTTCCTCTGCATCTTCATTTTCTTCTTCCTCCAGCTCTGTTGGAATTTTTACAGCTCACGCAGTGGTATCACAGACAGCCTCCAGCACCACCTCACCAAAAGTCAGAAGCAAACCCATGCCTCCACAGACAGCTCCAGGGCATCAAGATGACACACTGCAATGTTTCCACATGGCCTCCAGCTTTCCAGCTCCTCCCAAAACCACAGAGACAAGAGTGGTGGAATTGGGTGTTTCCCTAATCAGAGGAAAAAGATTGGAAAGAAATTAGGTGGATTTTTTTCCATTTATCCCACAGAAAGTAATCCACCTTCTTTTTCATTCCTGACATCTCCTCAGCTTTCAAATCTTCACTATCGCCCACTCTGTTTTGAATGCCACTCTCCTCTTTTGTCATCTTTCATGACTTGACACTCATTCATCTTTTACTTTGTTCAACATTGGAACACCATTTACAAGTAATGACTATTTTTGTCCATTTTAAGTATGTTCATTTATTTCAGGGAGCAACTATACGGAGAGATGAAAGGACGGGAGAGATCTACGTGGCGAGAGTTATTCATGGAGGATTGGCTGACCGCAGTGGTGAGATTACTTCTATACCTTATCAACCACGTTCATATGTAGCATATGCAAAAATACACTCTAAATCACAGGTTCTCCACGTTGGTCCTGAAGAACCCCAGTCCTGAACAGTTTTCTCTACCTCCAGTTGGCTTTCTTGTACCTCCAGGGTTGGGGGTTTGAACACACCTGGTGGGATTTCTCTGGGTTTCCCCCACATTCCAAAGAAATGTGTTGCAGGCTGATCTGTGCTTCCAAATTTCCCTGTAGCATGGGAGTGTGTATGTGCTTGTGGGTTGTGAGAGGTAGGGGTCCTTAGTAACTTCCCCTTAAATCACTGATGGTGTGAGGTCAACCATTCTTCAAGATGACATTTGAATGAATGAATGAATGAATTAATCCAACCACTTCATCTCCAGTATTAGCTGAGTTAGTTGTTACTTGTGGACAGAAGGGTTCTCCAGAACCCTTGGAGAACTTGGAATTTTGGTAGCATCATGTTCCTGAAAGATTAATGGATGACAGTTTGGGGGAACCCCTGTCATGGTTTCAAATTTGATGTCCTCCTGAAGGTCTGTTGCATGCCGGAGACAGACTCGTGGAAGTGAACGGATATCCTGTGTTTGGACTGGAACCAGAGCAGATAATAAAAATACTGGTTGGAATTTTAATTCCATTCTTATTAAAAAAAAATCCCGTCCTATGTGGAAAGTGTTAGATGTGACATGACGACTCAGGTCTTCCTCCAACAGGCTCACTCGCACGGAACCGTTATGTTTAAACTAGTCCCAATTACTGGCAGACCCGACCACAACAAGACCACGGTCAGTTATTTCCTTCTTCACGGTTTCTATATTACTTCATCATCAGCTCAATAGTTATAGATTTTTTCTAATCTAAATATCTGCTACTTTTTTCTCTCTCTTTTTGCTGCCACTTGTGCCTGTCTTGATTGTAGCTGTTTTTGCGAGCCATGGTGGACTACAACCCCAACCAGGACCCTGGCATCCCATGTGTGGATGCTGGCATGGCCTTTAGGAAGGGCAACCTGTTGGAGATAGTCGACCAGACAGACACCCTGTGGTGGCAGGCAAAGAAACTGCCGTGCAGTTCGATGTGCGCTGGTCTCATTCCCTCCTCCTGCATGCTCAAGAAGTCAGGACATGATCTGTTTAAGTGGATTATATACACTGAAAGCATAATCGAGTACATGAAAAGTGCTTAACGTTTTGCATCCTTTGTTGTTTTTTTGTGCTCAAGGAAGGTGAAAGAATTCTGGTGGTCGCAGCCCCACACCTGCAACAAAATCTGTGAGTATCCAAAATTAATGGCACCCTAGATTAAAGTGAGTAAAAATTAATAACACTTTAAAGCTATACATCATATACGGATGATGTATAGCTTTTCAGAGTTATATATTGGCACCCGCACAATGTTTTGGTAAGGTCGTTCCTGGAAAGTAAAACTGCATAAATCTATTGTAATTTCTAATGGCCAACTCCTCCATGCTGAACATTTTTATATTCTGAAATTTGCACAAATCTGTGGAATTCCTCTACAAACCAGATCACAGGTTTTTAATAAAGTCCACAGACTTAAACGTTCATTGCAAAACACTAGGTGTGTTTAAATGGACCCTAATGTTCCACTAATAATTGGACTAATCACACAATTGGCTGATCCGTCATGTAAGGGAGGTGTAGACCTTCGAAAAAAATCTATTCAGTAGGTAAATATTAACCATGCAAACACTTGATCTGATTGTTCCTCTCTTTGTTGGAAATATATTTCCACGTTCCTGCGCACGTTTGCCCAACATGGGGGGAACGTTAAATGACGTAACGAATTTCCGGGAAGGAAGTATTACTTAATATTATTACTTTTACTCACACAAAGCTCTCACATCAGTCTTTACTTCAGAGGGGTTCCTGGTAGTCCAGGGTTTCAGAGGTGAAGACAGTCTGATCATGGCTTTGATGTACTGAGAAAACTGTCTACCTTGATGGTATCCAAGCACTAGTGAAACGCTGGGATAAGTGCATTAGTGCAGCAGGGGATTATATAAAGAAATAAAGAGAGTTTTTACTCTTATAACTGTGTTTTGTTTTTCTGCACAATCTAAAGTTTGACTTGAATGACCAGCGTACATAAGAAATGTCATAATTTTGTATTTAAAAAATATTGTTTTTTGGCTCTTTTGTGCTAATCTGAAGTGAGCACAGTGGATGAAGGTGAGGAGCATTTATTAGTTTAAACAATTTTATATGAATTGCTTTTTGAAATAAAAAACACTTGATATAATATGTAGTCTTGTCTTTCCTTTCTTCAGAGGATGACATGATGGCTATCGACGTATCTATTGTAGAAACAGGTATTTTTTTTATTTTATCTTAATCTTTCAAACTCTTGTTTACATAATTTAATTATTTCACAAATTAAGCTAATGAGAGTTATTTCTTCTTCTTAGATGAGGAAGCTTTTGAATCTGGTAGGTGAGTTATCTGTTTTTAGAATGGTTTTATATATATATATATATATATATTTTATATATATAAACTAAATTACAGGCAAATCAAATAATTTTAGTTAAATTGTCATTTATTCCATTTATCGGTGACTGGGAAGAGGAACTAAAGGAGGGTAAGAACACTATTTATCATGTTTTTATTTGTGTCGTTTATCTAACACATGCAGAATCTGTTTATTGGTTTGTTTATGGTTTCAGAAGAGAGTGAGTTTAGTGCTACCGTCGATGGTGTTTATCTTGGTAAGTCTTAACCGTTATCAGGACCACTGTATACCTCGACTTTGTGGTCAATAATGCTGCACAACATCTGGATTTAAAACGTAGTCTATATATATTTCAACAGTTATGAAACTTATGATCGTCAACATATCTCTAAAAATATTGCAAAGACACATGTGTCAGCTTTACTTACTGCTTTTGATGTTCTGAGATTCTGTGTGCTTGAACTTATAGTTCTACCTGCTGTGTGTTTGTGTATGCGTACGTGTGTGTGAATGTCTCAGCTGGGTTCCGGAGGAGTCTGCGTGTGTGTCGTCGGCGTAGGGATCAAGGTGGAGGTTCGGGCCTAATCCGCTCCCCGTGCTGCTCCAGCTGCCTCGCCAGCCCGTATGAGGAAGTGGTGCGGCACCAGCGCCACCCAGAGGACACACACCGCCTCATCGCTCTGCTGGGTGAGTATGGGTGTGTATTACTTTTTACAAACCATGGTGAGAAGTAAAGCATCTCCGAACACAAAAACAGTTGCCACAGTGCCTAATTACACATCCATATATATATATATATATATATATATATATCTGTATGACACAAATGAATCACTTCACATTTCTCTCAGGTCCGTCTGGAGTCGGTGTAAACGAGTTACGCAGGAAACTGATCGAGATCAACCCGAGGACCTTTAGGGGAGCCACACCACGTCAGTACACACTCGCTCTCGCACCTCTCGTCACCTCTGATCTGTTGGTTCTGTACCATTCGTTTGATTTCTTGTCTGTTTACAGACACGACGAGGCCACCGAAGATGTACGAGGAACCCAGGCGGGAGTATCACTTCATCAGCAGGGATCAGTTTGAGAACATGGTTTACAACAACAGGTGATTCCGCACACTTTAAGGGTATTTGGAGCTGCATACAAAAGTTTGCGTACCCTTCGGATTTCTTCATATTTAGAAACGAACCATAACTGATCGTATCTTATTGACCCAGCGATGTGTTTGTTTCCTCAGGTTTGTGGAGTACGGAGAATTCAAGGGTCACCTCTACGGCACCAGCGTTGACGCAGTGAAGGACGTTCTGGTTACCGGGAAGATCTGCATCATTGATATTGAGCCATATGTGAGCATGAAACGTGTTTCCTACTAGCAAAATTTTAAGCATGACTTCTGGGGATAGTCACATATTGAGTTTCGAGAGCAAAGCCCGTTCTTTTAATGTATAATTTAAAGATGAAGAAAGTTCTAAGCTTTTTGTTTTGTCCCCAGGCCATCGCGTCCGTACGAAACCATGAGCTCAAAGCGTACATCATCTATATAAAACCTCCCCCTTTAGCTCAGATGAAACGAACACGGATCAACGCACAGGTGACTGGTTACTGCACCGATCGACCGTTTAAGGTGATCACACACATCGCTGAATTGCTTGTGTATACTCTTTATTATTAAGGTGAATAAAGATTCATACACAGCTTGGTACCTTTTTAATGTCCCTCTCTCAGGACGAGGACTTCCGTGAGATCGAGGACGCAGGCTGCAGGATGGAGCAGCATTATGCTCAGTTTTTCGATCACGTGATCGTGAACGACGGCCTGCAGGCGTCCTGTGTGCAGCTGATGACGGCGGTGAGGAGAGCGCAAGAAGAGCCACAGTGGGTTCCTGTCTCATGGATCAGACCGACTGATGACATTTGAATGTGAATGTGACGTTTAGGGATTAGTTTAGGATTTTTGAGATGAACAAGAACATTTATTAGTGGATCAAAAACAACGTTTCTTGGTGTGATGAAGAAATTAAGGCTTTTAATGGGGATGTGCGAATTTACACTGTGGGACTAGACTGTGTAGTAATATGTTTACATACTGTAGTTCATAAAATTCACTTTTTTTGAGTCATTCATATATGGATGATCATCACTATATAAACCTCTTAAGCCACAGTTGTAATATTTGTATTTAATCAAAAGGTTACTCATTTGTTTGTTACATTTTTAACATATACTATGCAATACATTCTAAGTCTGTATACTATATAAATATATACTGTATACTGTAAAATATAAAAATAAAATATCAATTGCTAAATTTTTATATTTTTGATTAAACTACGGGAATAATTTTAAACAAATATACACAAAGTATATTTGAACTATATAATATACTATTTACATACTATTTATGCACATTTATTATTATTATTATTATTATTTTACATGTTATTATAACTTTTACATAAATACAGAGTGGTATCAAAAAGTTTGGAGACTAGTTTTATAATACACCACCAGATGGCAGCAAAAGCCTGCATGCACAGTCACAGGTAGCACGGACCTTCATAAGTCAGTGTGCCAAAAGACATCATCCTGTACATCAGGAGTTGTGCAGCTGGTGCTATTCTGAGCACGTCTGCTCCTTCATCATTGATAGCAAGTTAGAACAAAGAGCGAATGTGAAATTTTGCGTAAAACTGGTCAAATTGCTCCAAGGAGTCGTTTGAGGTCTTTTGAGTGGCATGTTCGCTTCAAGAGAGGAAGAACATCACTGGAAGATGACGAGGGATCAGGAAGTTCTTCAACGAGCCGAACCCCTGAGAAAGTTCGAAAACCACTGCCAGGTTCAGCAACTTGTGCACAATCCATAAAACAGCTTGACCAAGTTTTAAAGAATATACTCACTCACTCACCGTCTATACCGCTTAATCCTGTATTCAGGGCCACGGGGGGCCTGAAGCCTATCCCAGGAGACCTAGGGCATGAGGCGGGGTACACCCTGGACAGGGTGCCAATCCATTGCAGGGCACACACTACGGGCAATTTGGGAATGCCAATTAACCTACCCTACATGTCTTTGGACTGTGGAAGGAAACCAGATTACGCGGATGAAACCCACCAAGCACAAGGAGAACATGCAAACTCGATGCACACAGAGACGGGAATCAAACCTGGACCCTGGAAGTGCAAAGCGACTGTGCTAACCACTACACCACCGTGCCACCTAAAGAATATTATATATATATATATATATATATATATATATACACACAAATATTATTATTATTAATATTATTTAAAATATATATGTATATGTATAATATATTATTAATATGATAGAATTTTTATTTATATACAACAATATATCTTTTTATTATGATATTGCTGCGTTAAAAAAAGTAGACACGTGACCCGGAAATAAACCTTTCCGTTTCCAACGGCAACAAACAACAAAAAGGGGTTTCATTCCAAACGACGCCCCTAGAGGATTAGAAGTGCACTCCATTCGCTATGAATTAACAAACGCCACGTCATATCTAGTGGACTCTATGTACCCTATGAGTGTATTTGAGACTTACTCTAACGAAGGCTGAAAACTGAGAAATCTGTGCGTTTTCTCTTTTATTGTTTTTAAAATAGATATTCATAATAGATCAAAAACCCTGGAGTCATAACTTGCAAAAGTTTATATATAAAAATGACAATGGATACGGACGATGAAAAGGTATGTAGTGAGATAGGGATGCTGTTAACGTTTGTTGGTTGATTAACGGTTTTAGCCTGCTAGCTAGCTTGATGTAAACACGTTAAACGGACAGTATGTGGTTTGTTTTAGATAATTCACATTTTGATAAGTTTTATATAACGCAGGTTTACGGCACAGCAAGAAGAAGAGACCTCCCGCCAATTTCGCACGTGCAGAAAGTAAGTGTTTGCATGGTAAAGCAGCATAGCGCTGTAAAATTGGTTGCCAGATTGGGCGGATTTGCGTCTTAATGTGTATTACACTATTATTATTATTATTTATTTATATATACTTATTTTTAAAGCCTACTCTGAGTAAATCTAGAGTAAGAATAGCGGAATAACCCAGTCATATTTATGTGTCGGTTTAAGAGATGTCCGAACCACGATTCTGAGTCGACTCCGAGTCTAGTGATTCTTTTTAGTGAGTCAGTGCACGCGGCTCCACTAATAACATTCGACTCTTACCAAATTAAAATAAATGTTGATTAAATTAATATTTAACTAACCCTAATGCAACAAAGAAAAGTTTTGAGATTAGCTCTGTTTACAAGCTCTGTTTTTTTTTTTTTACACCGTCCGTCCTCCGTCAGACGCCTTAACCTGGCTGTGGTTTTTCTAAACGTTTGACCTCAACGAACCGATTCAAAGAGTCGACTCTTTTACAAACGAGGCGTTAAAAAAACGGTTTAAAAACTAATCAGCACTGATATTGTACGTTTTAATTAAAAAAGGTTGTACGTTTATTATGGACTTGAGTTTATACAGCTTACTGAGAAAAAATCCTGAAGCGAATCTCAGTCAGGTTGTGAAGTCCGGATTTATCTCTTATTATCCAGAATAAAAATCTCTTATTATCCAGAATAAAAATCTGTGAAAACCATTTTTTTTTACCAGTCAAAAACATTACGTAGACTTCTTAAACATTTTGATCTTTAAGTAGATTCGGAGATTTAGTTTAGAGGTGGGTGATGTAATCAAAATATGATATCACAATAATGAAAATCAACTTTATGCTACATATGATATCTAATTTTGTAGAAGTTATTTTCCGGCTTCTCCCACTAGTGATCACTACACTGGATCATCTGGTTTGCTTTTGGCGCAGGTTTTATCCCGGTTGCTCCTCCTGACCCCAACCTGAGACACTAAAGGAGCTCTGGGATCTCAGCGGCTCGGTGTGGGGAATTAGCTGGGGTGTAAACTCAGTCTTAAAAGCGTAATCATATCAGCATTGTGAAATATTATCATTATATTGTCCAGCCTTACTAAACACCTTTTATCTGGACCTCAGATTAACCCTGACCCTTGACCCTTGGAAGACTAATATCTGTCGTATATGAAGCTCCATTATAGACATCTTGTGTTAAGTTTTCTTTCTCCCTGTTTGTGGAGAAGAAAACAAGAGAATCCATCAGAGTCGAAGAAAACAAATGCTGAATGTCTCTGAAGTCTGTGAGCATTTAGAAACGAAATCACGTAAAGGTGACGCAAAGCTCATTAATCTTAACTCTTGAGTAAGTAGCGGTGTAATCCTGGCCTCAGCACTAATCCACGGGCATGTGTGTGTGTCACGGGGTGTGTGTTTGTTTGTAATGTCACTTTCTTGCTTGGAATGGCGAATAAACGGCTGGTAAGTTTTCTAAAGAGAGAGAGAAAAAAGTGCTAGAATGGTTATGTGTTTAATGGTTTAAATCAACCTGCTTGGCCCTTGTGTTGCCCCGTGTCTGCTCTGTGGATAGACATGATCAAATATGTCACATTGTGCCTGTTTTTTTAAATATATTTTTTATATATATACTAGCGAGGACCGCGTGCATTGCCGTCTTTGCCAAGGTAAGCACCAGAGATAAAACTGAGATTCAGAAAACTTCTTCACTGTATTTGTGCACAGTTATAATTTTCTTCTGATCTCTGTCTCGCTCCTCCAACTTTGCTTGCATCTCCCTTCACCAAAAAAAAAAAAAAAAGCCAAGACACAGCAGGTTAGTAGGACATCAGTTTATTCGAATATAGAGTAAAACTATTGGGTGTGTTGGAATTTGTCATCTTTAAAAATATGATCTATAATGAAAAAGCTGAGATTTATTCAACTTTTTTATTCTTTTGCCCAGACGAGATGCCAATTCCTAAGAAGAAAAAGAAGAAGAAGGCCAAGCTGGAGGAGAGCATTGAGGCGGCTGAGGTCCCTAAAGGTGAGGTCATAGAAGGTCCTTCCTTTCATCTATATATAAGGTATATAGATGAAAGGAAAAAGAAAACAAGGATTAAATAAGGAATTTACATCATTATTGTGTCAGGATGTTACCCAGCATGCACGACCCAATTAGCTGAAATTGTTCAGCCTCTTATTATAAGAACCTTAATATAGCAAATGTGACTTTTAAAGTTCTTGCAATGAAAATACTGACAAGCCTTACATTTTCTCCCTCTTTATCTTCTTCTGATACAAATTTTAGGAAAAATGGGCCAGAAGTGAAAATACTATATGTTTTTAGACATGATTCAATATGGTTGATTCAGGTGTACACTTTTGAACCTTACAGTCAGCCTCTTTATGATGAAAGGTTGTGAATCTCCTGTTAAATGAGCCTACAGAGTTGATGCAATGTAATGTGGCTCTTTCACATCAGGAGACGGCGGGATCGAGATGGAAGGCCTGGCCAGTCCGAGACAAACGGAGAGCCGACAGCGTTTAACTCCCGAACCTTCTGAACACCCAACACAAGGGAAGAAAAAGAAGAAGAAAGCCGAGACAGCCGGTACGACTCTGATCACAAAAATAGCAGAACGTAATTAGCTAAATTAGGAGAAATGCATTGATTTGTTAGGTGTGCTGTGATTGCTCAGATCAGGACTGCGATCAGGCCAACCTGGTGCTGAACGGCGACATGGCGGATCAGATCTCAGACGAGGAAACGACCCGGAAACCGAAGAAAAAAAAGAAGCAAGTCCTCTCACGTAAAAATAGTTTTAATGGAGTTTATTTTGCATTAAAATCCTTTACTCACTCATCTATTTAGGGCGAAGAATAAAGTGACGGAAACGGCGCCGAATAACGATCTGGACATTGAAGATGATGACATCATTACGGGCGCCCAGCCTCCGATCCCCCAGCATGCACTGTTCTCCGCTCCTCAGGGTCAAAGTCAGCCTGTGGCCAAGGTGTTCATCGAGAGGGGGCGTACGTTCACACTTTCACTGACCGTGTAGATCCGTGTACGGTGGTCTGGGATGAGACTTATCTTGATCATCATGCTGTTGTGTGCGTTTTTGATTTCAGGCCGCTTTCAACCAGCCGAGCGTACAGACCGGTGTAGGATCAGCGATCACACGGAGCACAACTTCATGGACGTCCAGTCCACGTGGACCACCAGAGACGTGTCCGTCAGAGTGCACCGTGGCTTCAGGTATGGTCGTGATTTATAGCGTCTTCTATAAATATACACACCCTTAACCTTTTCCATGGGGTCCTGTAACGTAAACAATCTTTTTTTAATACTCTGCTTCCTTCTTTGAAGGGTGATCGGCTTGTTCTCTCATGGCTTTCTAGCTGGTTATGCTGTTTGGAATATTATTATGCTCTACGTTTTGGCCGGAGATCAGATGAACGCATTGCCAAACTTACTGCAGCAGTACTACACGCTCGCCTACCCCGCACAGTGCCTCTTTTACTTGCTCCTGGCCCTCAGCACAGTTTCAGCCTTCGACAGGTAAAGCACGGGCGGTGTTTATGTCTGAAACACATTACGGCATTTTCATATTGAAACATGGTGCGATTATGTTTGTCTTCTGTAAATCAGATTGAATCTTGCCAGAGCATCGACCGCCATGAGGAGTTTCCTCACCCTTGATCCTGTAGCACTCGCCTCCTTCTGTGAGTTTTAGTTAAGCGAACCTGTTCAGAAATGTTTGCAAAATGATAAAAGTTCTACACTTATTTTTGTTGGTGGATATTTCTCTCGCTCTCTGCAGTGTATTTCTCAGCTCTGGTTCTGTCTCTAAGCCAGCAGATGACCAGCGATCGCATTAATCTCTACTACAGTGTGAACTCTTCACTGTGGTGAGTCTCCTACATAAAACTGACTAAAGGCAGACTTTTCAACCTCCACTACTTTTAACAACAGTGTTTATTAGTACCTAATAAAAACCAATATCATTACACATTAGTAATCCGGCAGCAACGTTGCCTACCATCCCATGTTGATCTACAGTATGTTCTCCTGTCCTCCTTGCTAAGGCTGCCTGGCTCAGAGCGCGGCATCCTGTATCCCTGGATCATCGTGCATCTAGTGGTCACTCTGTTAGTGGGCTTGGCCTGGGTCCTAGTGTCCACCTCTCCGGATGTGGATTACACAGAAGGCAAGTTCTCATCCTGTGTTAAAATTAAGATTGTAGTCGTAGCATTACCTTCGACATCTAAACGCCATGTGGTGTTAATTTGTGCAGAATCCTTAATGGCGATGAAAATAGAACATCCCAACGTGGAGGAGAAAGGAAGCGTCACTGCTTGAGAAGCAGCTCCAGATGAAACGTCCCCCCATGTTCATGCTCATTCTGTACAGGATAACTTTGTAAATAAAGTTTTTTATGGAGAACATGACTGTGTTTGCATTTGTACATGTTGGAAGTGAGGCAGCCAAGATGTTTCTACTGTAATGCTAAGAATCTAGAAGAAAATTAATTAGATTGCAAGAAGTTGATTGCTCTCCAACAAATCTTCACGGATCAAAGGTTCCATGCAGATGTGGGACTGGTGTTGGAGGTATGAACACTAGAGAATGTGTTAATCAGCAAAATCCTCATTAGATAGAATAAACACCATTCAAAATAATTACCTTTACTAAAATAATACTAAAGCAGTTCGTTCAGGAAAAACACTTTATTCACGACAGCCTTGTACTCCCATAGACAAGGATGCCATTTTGGCCTTCGTCTCAGAACAGCCACCAGGAGCACACAAACACGTAGTGCCATCAGACCAGCTACACCATACACTCCCCATGGTCAATGGGCTGCGGCAAGATAAACATGTAGAAACAACATTAAAGTTAAGTTTAATTCCCAATGGACTGCTGGAAAAGCTCTTCAAAACATCTTACCTTCCTCATGACTGTCAGCTTGACTCTTAGCTAGAGTTGGCGAGTCAGCAACAAATAGGACCATACCACTAGAGACTAGAAGTTTCTTCTCAGAATCCCATGCAGTTGAAACTGATCTTCCTGTTAAAAATTGACGAACAAGAAGTTGACATATGAGGTAAAACCAGATGATAAGTAAAAGTTTAGTTCTTGTTAGTCCAAGACAACCTTACTTGTCCTATCACAGCTTGGTTCACAGGACTCTGTGGCTGAGAGCTGGCACAAAGCAGTACTGCAGTGGATAAAAAGCTGGAAAGAAGGGAAAAACCATAATGCCGAAGATGTGACCTCCACATAGCAAAAGTAAGAAAATAAAGGGGCATACCTGCTCCTCATGAGGGATTAACGTTTCCTGGCCAATAAAGGTAAACATCTTCATAATGAAGCGTCTGTAGTGAGTTAGATGCTGCAGACCAGAAGACGACCTGACAGGGACCAGTGATGTCTGGTAGCGGTCGTCTACATAAGGGCACCTTGTCAAGGCACAACGGTAAAGTTTTCATCCAAACTGGAGTAATGAATTATTATGCAGTCATGTCACGGGCATGTTGGCTTGCTGGTGATGACCAAAGCAAAACGCTTACCCATCGACCAGCAGGTCCCACTGAGGTTTGCTTGAGGAGTCGGGTGAACCAGTGGCCCAGCAATGGTTCAGTACAAGGGCAATATTCGGATCCGCCCTCTCTGGAATGCGTACTTCCACGTGTACAGGATCCTGCAGTAGCTTTGTCACAGGGTAGTCAGCCTCTGTGTAGTATGAACTATACACCTCCGCTAGAATTATAGAAAGGTAGAAATTAGCCCCCCAAACGAAAATTCTCAAGTTCCTCTAGTTTCACATCTCACCACCACAGGAACGTTCAAATTGCCCATTCCCCTGGTTCTTGATGGGTTCTGCCAGATCCCTCATACCAACCCATACTATCATATCAGGAGTTACCTCCTTTGTACCATCCATCAGCATACCAGGGTAACACAAGGTCACAATGGTAGTATTCACAAGGCCAAATAGTTTTAACTGAAAAGTAGTTAGAAGATTTGATAATGGCAGGAACTTCAGATCTTCATGTCAATGGCAAGGTAAAAGCTCCACTTACCATTGATGTCACTTCCATTGAAGCTCCAACATATTAAATTCCAACCAAAATTATTCATTCTGCTTGTCAATGATAATTATCTTCCAACCCATCTACCCAACCAATTGCAGTGGTAAGAACTCTATTGGACAACTGGGCAATGTTAAGCAATCCAAAGTGCTTACCATCAGAACACCCTTTAGTGTGTTTACACACCCCTTTTGCAAGCCTGAGCTCCACTCTCAGAGCACCTTTTTGAACCAAAGGCGGGGGCAAAGGACGAGTGTTTACATCTACCACCAAATCCTCCACCACTGTGGCCAAATATCTGCACTGGAATGTCAGCCTGAAAGAAGAGCAAGCGTTAAAGTTTTAGCCCTAACCAGGCTGGGAAAGCATTTCAGGATCAGGGCAACATGATGAACACTTACTCTAGAGAGCTGTCTCTTGTGATTGCACCATGTGGACCAAACCCCACCTCATACAATGATACCATAGTGTTCTCGTAAACAATGTAGTCACCTTCCACCTGAAGAAATTTTTTTTTTTTTGAAAGATTGAAGTAAGAATTGGTTAAGGAATAGCATGATGTGGCATGGATGTATGAAAGTCCGGATATGAGATGATCAGACTCAGGTTCACATTAGCACTTATCTTGCAATGAGAATATATATTTTTTTAATTTACAGACAATCAACATACCTTTGTTCTAGTGCCACAGGCTGTGACTGGGAACTGGAAGATGGCAAAGTCATCATTGCTGTCAACAGCTGTACAGGGCTCACCAGTAATCTCCTGGATACTGATGCTGTCTAGATCAATGCTTGGTATCGTTACGTCTCTGGATATGACCAAAATAAATAGCCCATCCATGGTGCATTGCATGGTGACTAAAACATCGGATTACAAGAACAACCAATGCAAAGACTTAGTTGCTTGCCTTTCCAAAACCATAAATTAATATAAACCAATATAATATTTTATACATTATCAAAATCAATGAATGCAGAATTTGGTGTGCTGCTCCATGATCACATTGCTTTAGAATGATAAACTGATACCAACCCGGAAATAATTTAGTTAGCATTTCTCACCTGCCTTTCCATAATAGCACATGGGACCATCATAAGCTCGAAAGAACCGTCGGTTATCAAAACAACAATCTAGTGCTTCACACTCAGCAGGACTGATGCCACGTTCACCGCAACCCACCCGGGAGGATTCATCCACCTCACAGAGCTGTGAAGCTGCGGAGACCACTCGGGCCTGCTGCCATGATTGATTAGTGTTTGGGAGAGATTCCTGAAGTAGGTTTCCTTCCTGCTGAGTGACTCCTGATTGTGTGAACTGGCCCTGAAGCACTTGATCACCCATGCTAGCTGATTGAAAAGATGGCATTTGCCATGATTGCATTTTTAGCACTTGGGCACTACAAGAACTTGCATGGAAGACAAGGACAACTAACACCACAACAGGGTACATCTTACCAAGCACCTTTACTTAGACAACTAAGCTTTCCAATACCACCTGGGAACTATTTAAGAGGCTTTAGGGTTGCCAGGTTACCAGTGTGGCCTGAGTGTTGGCTGCTTTGTGTTCATTTGATATGGATGCAAGCTGGATTAAAAAAATAATAAAACAAATATAAACATGTGGTCTGTTATTAAAAGTGGTTATTACAAATGTAGTGATTAAAAAGGACAAAATGGTTTATCTGTAAAAAAAATCGGGTATTATAATTATGGTAAATCTAGATAAAATTGAAAAAATATGTTTAGAGGAACTTGTTTTCATTATAGACCTGGCAACCCTGCTTTGGGGTAGTTAATTAGTTTTTGGTCTCTCTCACAATTTATTTGTATACTGAGCAGGGTTTAAAAATTAATTCAGGATGTAAGATGTAACGCAGATCATATTAAGTCAATGAGTTACTTTTATGGGTGAAAACATTTTTTATTTTAGAGAGGAAAGAACTGTAGTGTCAGTATGAGAATTTGAAAAAACACTGATATTCATGATTTATTGATTGACTGATCAATTATTATTATTAGTGGTGTTTGCAAAGCAAAGTATTATCTTGCAGACTTATTTTTCTTTCTTTCTTTCTTCTTCTTCCTTACAAACTTTGGCGTGTAACTAGTCCTGTACCGTTTGTCATAGACCCATGAAAGAGGTGTCAAATCGTGCTGCTTATACGGGAATGGGGTGCTGTGATTTTTCTAAGGGGTAGGGGGTAAGGGTGCAATTTACCACCCAAAAAAACTGATATTTTTGTAGAAATTTGTATAAAATTTACCACATTTGAAAAGGGTTGCAAAAGCTGTGTCAGAACATACCACTCAAAAGGGTATAAGTTGTACCCCTGGGGTGCAAGAGGTGCCCAAATATGCCCCATTGACATATTATGGTGAGGGTACCGCTTTGCGAGACAGAAAGTGCTCACAGTTGGACTCCCTGCTATGGTAACATCCATAGGAACTGTGAAACTGAACCTAACTGTGGATCCCATTGTCATAGAGACATTGGAGCGGGCTCATTTTACTCAGGCAACCAGTCAGTCTCTCAAGATCATCGTGAAGCTGTCAAGTCACGCCCTAGCAACCATCTTAGCAACTGATCCCGTAGACTGTAATTATAAAAGGCCCAGGGGCCCGAGTTTTGCTAAGGGAAGCACCACTCACATTTTCTTCAGAAAATTTACCTGTCTTGTTATTATTATTGTATGTTGGAGTCATATAACAAGTTACAGCAATGTTTAATAAATACAAATATAATTTCTATGGAAAAAAATAAGGTAAATTCAATAAAAAAAATAAAATAATTATAAGTTTAAGCCAATCAGTAGTTTATTTAAAAAGCAAAATTTTTGGTGATGGTAGGGGGAGACGTAGTGGTTAGCACTGTGGCCTCGCACCTCCAGAGTCGAGTATTTGATTCCTGCCTCGGGTCTTTATGTATGGAGTATGTTCAAATTGCCCGTAATGTGTGCGTGTGCCCTGCAATGGATTGGCACCCCGTCCAGGGTGTACCCTGCCTTGTGCCTTAAGTCTCGTGGGATAGGCTCCAGGATGGCAGGGTACACATGATAAACCGGTATAGACGATGAGTGAAAGAAACTTTTTTGTAGAAGGTTAATTTTCAGGTTATTTTCATTTTATACAAATATAAAAAAAAAAAAACAACAACAAGCAAGTCCTTTTTTGTTTATTTGTACAATATGGTACACCAGAGGTTTAGTAATATTAATGCTGTGGAAGAGAAAAAAAAAATTCAAACAAATCGATATTCTCAGTAATCCTCTGATTACGCCTGACTATTTCAGTCATTAACCGTTTACTAGTCCTGTTAATCGATTATCGAGTCCTGGGATTGAAGGATGTTTTGTAGACGTGGTGCACAGTTAGCCAGTTAATGTGAGCTAACGGCTAATACGTCACGGCTTAAGCTACATCAGCTAAGTGACCTAATGTTGAGTTTAACGTTTAAAAGAATATTAATAAGCAATAATTAATCCTGCAAATATGTTAGACTTTGCCATATTCGCCGTGACATTTGTGGTTATTTTGGTCGGTGCTGTGCTGTATTTATATCCGGTAAGTATTCTGTCAAATAAATAACATTACTTAGCTTTTTATCTAGATAATTAGTCAACTAGTTAAGCTAGCTAGCTAGTTTCTGTCAGAAGTAGCCAAGTTGTTCGCCTGTAGATCTGTCAGGGGTTTGAAAGTGAAGAAATCAAAAGAATAAAGTGCAGAAGTTGTTATTATTATAGCAAACTTCATACTCCTTAGGTGAGTGCAAAAGTTTGTGCCCCTCTAGTATAACAGTATAGTGTCATTTTCTCTTTCAAAATTGGATTTCTCTACAAATAAGACAGTGTTAAAGCCAAATGAGAGTGTAAGATTATCCCATAACAGAAGCTCAGTGTTCACTGTAAACATGTCCTTCTGCAGATTTGACCTGAGCAAAACTGTTTTAACGACTGGAGGCAAATAGTACAACCAGAAATGTATATATTTAAAAAAAAAAAAGAGTTATATGGGTATAAACCAGACTCAAAGTATGTCTCGATAGATTATTCATTCATTTATTCGCCTATCTTCAGTGTGTGCTTTATCCTGAAGAAGGTTGTTGTACATCTGACAAGAAAACGAGGTGGTATCAAAAAATTTAGTTTTGTAACACGCCACCAGATGGCAGCAAAAGGCTTGCACGCACACAGTCAGCGAGCACCGACCTTCATAAGTCAGTGTGCCAAAAGACATCGTCCTGTGTACACGGGGAGCTGTGGAGCTGGTGCTATTCTGACCACATCTGCTATTTCATCATAAACAGCAAGTTAGAACGAAGAGCGAATGTAAAATGCATCTGCCACAGAGATGTTTGTCATGAAGTTTACGGAAATGCTGCAATGAGTTTAGAGTGGCACGTGCACTTCAAGCGTGGAAGAACATCACTGGAAGATGACGAGAGATCAGGAAGACCTTAAAGAAGTTCAACCATTGTCGGAGAACAATCCACAACATTGCTGCCATTGGCATTAAGGTGTGTTATAGGGAACAGTCCAGGCAATCCTCACGTGTGATTTGAACCTGCGCTGTGTTGCTGGCAAGTTCGTCCCCAGACTGCTGATCTAGAAGCAGAATGAACATTGAGTCGAAATCTGCCAAGAACTCCGTCAGCGTGCTGCGGCTGACCTGTCCTTCATGTTAAGGGTCATTACCCGGTGACGAGACCTGAAAGTACGGGTACGTCCTTGAGACTAAGCCCATCATCTGCATGACCAAAAAAAGGCGAGGGAGGTCTACAGCTCGGCCAAGTGCATGCTCATCACCTTTTTCCACATTCGCAGCATTGTGCATCGAGAATTCACCAGTCAATAGCAAATTCTACTCCCAGGATGTCACTATAGGACGATTTAGTTGCGTCAGGGTACCTGAACTGCAAATCATTCTGGTGTAAACTACATTTCTCTGGGTTTGTCATTTTATGACAAAATTGTATGCAAACACTTGCACTCGGCTGTATAGCTTTCATTTGATTTGAATATATATTGACCTCTAATTTATACTCCACAGTCGTCAAGGCGAGCTTCTGGTGTTCCTGGTTTGAACCCGACTGAAGAGAAGTAAGCGTCTCACACACACACACACACAAACACACACCACTTCCTCTCCTTGACCTTACTCCATCACACACAGGCTCTTTTGCTTTTTAGGGACGGCAACCTGCAGGACATTATAAACAGAGGAAGCTTGCATGAGTTCCTGGTCGGGCTTCATGAACAGTTCGGCCCTGTGGCATCGTTTTGGTTTGGACGGAGACCAGTAGTGAGCCTGGGCTCTGTAGATGAACTGCGACAGCACATCAACCCCAACTGGACCAGTGAGTAAAAAAGAAAAAAAGATCTTTGTGTCCTCCTTTAACAAGTGCCAATAGATTTTTATAAATATCCTGAAGAACCCCTTTAACTGTAAAATAGTTTTTTAAAAACCTTTCCATGAATCTTAGTTAATCTTGCAGTAATATTTGGTCTGTTTTAAAATTAGTTTCCAATGCTATTTAATAAGCCCAAAAAACAAACAAGTAGAACTTATTCATAATAACAGTAGGATTGTAATTATCGCCTGTTGATATATAAAAAAATATATATATTCATCATAAACCAGAACCACTACTTTGCAAAAAAAACAGCGCCCCCTGGAGCAGCTCAAGGGCTCAACCCCTGACTTTCCGATCAGTAACCCAGAGCCTTAACAGTCTGAACCGCCACTGTGCAGGATTTATAGTTATAGTCTCCAAACCAAGAATTCCAAGAAAATAAAATGCCTTTGTGTTTTGGAACAAGGCAACAATTCCAAGCAGAAAACGAGTTTAACATATGCTATAAAACAACGGCACGGTGCTCTCCAGGGTCGATGGTTCGATGTCTGTGTGCGCGGAGTTTGCATGTTCTTCCTGTGCTTGGTGGGCTTCCTCTGGGTACGCAGACATTTTGCACTCCGGTCCGGAAAATTGTACTGGTGTGAATTACAAAATTTCTCTGGCTTTGTTGTTTAACTTAAAGGGTATGCAAACATTTGCACTGAGCTGTATTGGTTTCATTCGATTTGAACGTAAATTTTTTTTCCCTCCTTTAGCGGATTCCTTCGAGACGATGCTCAAGTCCTTACTCGGCTACCAGTCAGGAGCCGGCGCAGGAGGGACGGAGGCGCTGATCAGGAAGAAAGTGTACGACGGAGCCATCAACAAAAGCCTGGAGAACAACTTCCCTCTTCTGCTCAAAGTACGACACGGAGTCAGAGTTCAGCCAAACCTAACCGTATTCCTTGGTGTGTTGTGATGGTATATAATATTTGCGCTCATGTGTCTGCAGCTGGCCGAGGAGCTGGTTGAAAAGTGGCAGTCGTATCCCAAGACCCAGCACGCGCCCCTCTGCGCTCACCTGCTAGGGCTGGCCATGAAGGCCGTGACTCAGCTCTGCATGGGGAGTCGCTTCACGGAAGACGCCCAAGTCATCCGCTTCCGCAAGAACCACGAGGCCGTGCGTAGTTATAAACTCTTACGCTTTCAGTCAGGCTTGTATTCCGTTGTAATGAGAGATTAAGTTTTGTTTGTTTTTGTAGATTTGGTCTGAGATTGGAAAAGGTTATCTGGACGGGTCTATGGAGAAGAGCTCCAGCAGGAAGGCGCACTATGAGAGCGGTGAGTGACGGGTACAAACTTGTGCACGCATGTCGCACAGCATTAAAACATGATGACCATAAACCGATATTAAGTCTAATGTTTCATTCTTTAATACATAAAACGTTAAAATTGTTGGTAAATAATCCACAGTGGGATTAGAAAGTAATTAGCTTTGGAATGAGAAAATAATTCCAATCCATCATTGATTTTTTTTCTTCCTCCCCATAACAGCACACCCAAAAAGTGTTTAATTCCGTACATATCTGTTGTACGTGGTTAACTTCCGTGTGTGTGTGTGTGTTTACAGCTCTGTCCGAGATGGAGTCCATGCTGAAGTCTGTTATAAAAGAGCGAAGCGGGCGTGGATCGAGCCAGTCGGCTTTCATGGACTCTTTACTGCAGGCCAAGCTGTCGGAGAGACAGGTAAGGTCCAAGCAACACACACAAACACACACACACACACACACACACACCACAAAGACCGATCGAATATAGTTATTAGATTATACTGATCTTATAGTTAGTCGAGTTTAAAGTGTGAAGGTTTACACTCCCCTGATGTTTTTGGGTAAAAAGTGAACGCAGTGCTTAATGAAGGAAGTGTGTGGCATTGGGAAACGGATTATTTCTGTTTTTTTTTCTCTGTAGGTAATGGAAGAGAGCATGGTGTTTACCCTCGCTGGCTCGGTCATCACTGCAAATCGTAAGCTGCTTCAGCGTTTTCTTTCTCTCATTTCGGTTTACTCCAGGACAATTCACTGTTTCATCCTGTAGCACGCTCCTGGTTATTGGGATATTCAGAAAGGAATTATGACTGAAAGCGTTTTTGAAACATCTGTTTGTAGCTTTATGGTGACTTTTATAATACAGGAAAAAAAATGTTTGTACACTGATTACTGTTGTATTTCTGTATCAATATGTCATGCAATGCTTTATTTCTCTACAGCAATCTGCCCGAGTAGAGAATTTTAGTTTATTTATTTAATTAGTTACATTTTTTTAAATAATTTATTTTGATTGTTTAAAAATAATAATAATAATCTGAAGTTGTAGTAGCAAGTAATGTTGTGGAATTTGTTGAATTATTATTATTATTATTATTTTTTATTATTTTATTTTACTTGTTTAATTTTTTTTAATTCATTTACAGCAACAATTAACAATGTCATATTTAATTATTTAACCAGAAATTAAAAGTATTGTTTTTTTTCAAAATTAATTTATAGTTAAAAATAATACAGGGGAATAAATTTATTTAATCAGATTATTTAAAAGTTATTTTTTTACTTTAATTAACAAACTATTTATCTGTTTATAGTTACAATTAATGTTGTTGAATTGATTGAATTATTTAACCGAATTACTGTATTCAAATTATAATTATTTTTAAACATTATTATTTAAATACGTATTATGATTTAAATCCATTTAAAATAATTAATGACATGGAATCTAATATTCAAATTATATATTTTTTTATAGTTTACAAATGTAATCAATTTATAGTAAAAGTAAACACGAATTAATTTATTAAATCAGATTATTTATTTAAAGTTTATTTTATTTATTTAATTAACAAACTGTTTAATCATATGTTTTTATCTTTTTATATTTTAATTATTTAACCAAACTATTAAAATGATTAAAATTATTATATACAGTATATTTGTAATCCATTTACAGTAACAATTAACAAGGTGAAATTAATTTAATAATTTAATCAAATATTCAAATTATTTACTTTTTTAGATTATTTGCTAATTGTTTTTTATCCATATATAATAACATTTAAAATAAATTTTCTTAAGCTTAAATAAATTAATTTAAATAATATATATTTTATTATTTATTTATTTAATTAATTATATGAATTGTCTGTATATAATTACAATAAATGTTGTGGAATGGCAGCAAAACAGAGCTGCTCTTATAGATAATTAATTTAGAATTGCTATGATGTAAGAGCAAAAAATTTATGTTTTTTTTTCCCCTTTGGACGTCTCCCTTATGATGTTGGCATTGCCCTTATCTTTCTGCTTCTTCCCAGTGTGCATCTGGGCAGTACATTTTCTGTCCCTGTCAGAGGCAGTGCAGGAGAAGCTGTATCAGGAGTTCACAGAGGTGCTGGGTGACGAGCCCGTGTCCCTGGACAAGATTCCACAGCTCAGGTCTGTACTGAGACTCTGCTAGAGGGCGCTCATGTGCGCTGTGGTGGTTGACTCTGCGTGTCTAATGGGCTGAGGAACTCTGAAGAGGTGTCGTGTCTGTGCAGGTACTGCCAACAGGTCCTGAACGAGACGGTGCGCACGGCCAAACTCACCCCGATAGCAGCCAGGATGCAGGAGGTGGAAGGGAAGGTGGATGCACACGTCATTCCTAAAGAGGTCAGGAGTCCTCAGTCTGGCACCTTTTAGAAAGGAACGAATAAACCGAATCAGCGTCAGGCAACATCACACCACCTCGCAGTTACTTTAACACATCTGAAACATATTTATTCGCTTTATCGCAATAATAAAATGTATTATAGAAAACTTTGAAAAAAAAGAAAAAAATCACGGTCACATGACCGCATCAACGATGGTGCGACTACTGACATCTTTATCATACTACGCATTGCTGCCATAATTCAGTTTGAGTTTTGAAAAGAGCATAAATAACAACTGATGAAGTGTGTATGCATTTTTTGGGCCCTTCTATATATATATATATTTTAATCATATGATGAATAACTAGTGAAAATTCAGCAGAAGGAAAGTCTAGGGAAGTGTCAGTGTCCTTGGGGATCTCTTCCAAGGTTTGAGAATTTGGCATTAGTCAGTCTGTGCTGCTGCTGCTGTAATTATTTCTATTTCTTTCCCCCCTCAATTAGACTTTGGTTGTCTACGCTCTCGGTGTTGTCCTGCAGGACTCAGACACATGGACGTTACCCTACAGGTGTGTGTGTGAGATCATATTTTGTCTATGTGATGGAAAAAAAAGCCAAATAAGTCCTATCATTTGATTTGTGCAGATTTTTTTTGTCCTAGAAATGACAAGTTGTGTCATTATTTTTTGTGATGTTTGAACAGATATTTCACAAACTAATGTGAAGGAATTTATATCTTTATTTTAGTCAGTTTTTTCGTTTATTTGTTTATTAAATGAGAGGCCATGTTTATTGACGTTGATTTACTATTATCTATTTATTTATTTTTTACATGTGATTGTGTCTCTACCTGTGCAGGTTCGATCCGGATCGATTTACAGATGAGGCAGTGATGAAAAGCTTCTCGCTGTTGGGATTTTCAGGAAATCAGGCCTGTCCTGAACTTCGGTAAACTGAGGAACTGTTTGCTGGAAATGCGACACATTTTTAGGATTTCACGCAGTACAAGATGATGTCACTATGATTTTGTGATAATGTTAAAAATGCTTCCTTGCAGTTAAGAGTGTGTGGTGAAATTGCCAGGTCATGATTTCTGGGGTGGCAACAGTTACAAAATAAAAAAACTTGATCCCTTCCTTCCTTCTTTTCTTCCTCGCTCAGGTTTGCGTATACTGTGGCGGCGGTGCTGCTGAGCTCAATGGTGCGCAGGCTACGGCTGCACCGTCTTGAGGGCCAGGTTGTGGAGTCCAGGTACGAGCTTGTGACCACGCCGAAAGATGACACCTGGATCACAGTCAGCAAGAGGAACTGATACAGCAGATTCACACGCAAACATGAAGGACACTCTGAAGATATCAGTTTTCCAGGACGTCAGACGTAGTGCTGAGTTCTTGATAATTTTTGTCGTTTATAGCAAACATCAGACATGACTCCTGGACAAGAACGATTTCTAATGCCTTGTGAAGTGTTAGTTGATGGTCTAATGAGTCGCCTGATTGCTTTTCTATAAATAATTCTGCAGTTTGTTTCTGTTCAAGTCATTCCATTAATAAATAATAATATCTTATTTGCTGTTATTTTACTACTAAAAAGTAAAAAAGGGTGTTTTGTTTTTTGTAGATTTACAAGTCAGAATAATTCTGTATTTGTACAAAACCGGTGCACAAATTTTCACACCCTTTAGACAAAATAAAGACAGATGTTTATCACATTTGTAATAAAGATAGCAAAATAATTTTAAGATATTAATGGTGAGTAAGAAATAAACTGACGTTACACAATCAGCGTGACGTGTGTCCTACTTGCATGTATACAGTATATATTGGAAATATATATATATTTTTAAATATGTGAAGTTTCTGTTACTTCAGTCAGTCAGTTCCTTTTTTTTTTTTTTTTAACCATGCATCTCCAAATTCTTGTAAAAAGAGGGGAAAAGTGACTGACACATTGGTTGGCCAAACACACACAAAAACATTCTGGTTTCAAATTATTAGCTTGTTATAAGTAAAGAAAACAACTAAGGAGATTAAGGACAGTCAGACATGTTATTAAAACATGGAAGGATACTAGTACTTGTAAATTTAGGGAGCATAAAGATTGGACTTTGGAACAGTGGATAAAGGTCATGTTGTCTGATGGGTTCCAAGGACGTCTTGATCTTTCAGAAGAAGTGAAGACAGCGGTGCCTTCGTACAGTAGCTTAGTGCACGGTGGCTTAATGTTTACACCCTGGAGGTTGCCTTGCACCTCCAGGGTCGACGGTTTGATTTCCGCCTTTGGTCTGAGTGTATGGAGTTTTCATGTTGTCCCTGTGCTTGGTGGGTTTCCTCTGGGTTCTCCAGTTTTTTCCCCACAGTCCAAAGACATGCAGATTAATTGGCGTTTCCAAATTGCCCGTAGTGTCTGTGTGTGGCCTGCGGATGGATTGGCACCCCAACCAGGGTGTACCCCGCATCATACCCTAAGTCTCCTGGGATAGACTTCAGGCCCCCTGGATGATGAATGAGTGAATCAGAGCCGGAGTGCGGATAATTTTTGACTCACTCTCATATGTTGCATCACAAATCAATAACTTCAGCAGTTAGATATGAAAAGAATTATTTATCATTTGTTACACAACGAATCTACTACAAATTAAAATACTTGGGCTTTTCCCCGTATATTCCCTAACGACTGAAACTAATTAATATACCTTAATACATTAATAACTGAAAAAAAGAAAGAGCGAAGTGCGCATGTGTACCACGCTACCGCACCCGCGCATGCGCGTTGCGCTCCCGAACTCCTGGGGCCGAAGCTCGGGGATTGTGTGACAGGCAGCTAGGAAAAGATGTGAAGATGGCGGAGTTACAAATGCTTCTGGAAGAGGAGATTCCTGCGGGCAGAGGAGCTTTACTGGACAGCTATGCGAATTTAGAGCGAGTCGCTGAATACTGCGAGAGCAATTACATCCAGGTAATCAACAGAAATGTCAGTTTGTTAATAATTTCCAGTGCAGAATAGAAAAATATTGAGAGGAATCGGGAGGAAAAAAAGATGGGCGTGTTATAAGCGGATGCGGAGTGGTTAGAGGAGTGCGCTAGATAGGTGGTATTACGTCATGGCTTTTATGTTATGTGTAGTGCGCAGTGTAAGGCTGATGGCTGCGGTTTGGGATGCGGCCACTGAGTGCTGTGGAATGATGTAAAAACAGCCAGTGATGCTAGCTAGCTAGGCTAAGTCGATTTCTTAGTCGACGATAGTACGGCTGTGTTGCATTACGTAACCTTGCGCTTGTTTGTAATATAAATGAACAGCTATAATGTATAAATTAGACGGTTTATACGTGTTGTTTGTGGTCGAAATCGGCAATTTTATTGTAGAGTTTTCCTCCATGTCAAATTAGCTCGCTAGTTATCCCAGTATTCGCTTGTTTATTACAGTTATAACAGTTAAATAACGGTATGCCAATAACTGACATTCATATATTTGAAGTTTGTTTCATATTTTTAAATAATACATTACATGAACTTGTTATTATTACTATAGCCAGTGTTCTAGGGGAAAACTTTAAGGATAACTTTACTGAAAAATGTGTTGAACATGCTTAGACAGAAAGACTTGTGATGTAGTTAGTGATTTTGGTGCTAATTTACTTGTCTGTGCTGTTTTATGGTTATTCCTGTCAGAGGTGTGAGCGCGTGTCCCGCGGTGACGTCATCATGAGACTTTTTTTTCTTTCTTTTCTTTTAAGCGCAGCTGTATAAACAGCAGTTTGCAATCAAGTGCCATGTGCTGTGTGTTAAGATGTTGCTGTTTTGGACAATATTACAAATGAAAATATTCTCTCTGAGTGTTGACAAAGGACCGAAACTGAGGATTCCTTCCGTACAGGTTAAATTGACGTCTTGTTAGTCCTTGACAATAGTGGGAAATCTAATTGCAGTCAGTTGAGGATCAATGGGGAATTTGGAAAGGTTGAGAACTCTTTGTAAAAAGTGTGTTTAATTAAAATAAGTATAGGACGAGGAAGAAAAGCATGTATATGATGGGTTCCTTAAGCGTGACAGTGCTAGAAGAAGATTTAATCTGAAACTGATTTAAAATGTATCAGGTTAACTTGGTGCGTTTTCACTTTACCGCCCCAGGATCGTTTCCTTGAACTCTTCAGCCCAAAGTGATTCATGTTGATCAGTGAGAATACAATCTCACTGAAAATCTGAAAGGAATCGTACCTGAGAACGGAGGTAGACGGCTGTTTAGACATGATGTCATCAGCTTTCGCACTGTGCCTGTTATTAGTGATATTTTGGGGAAAATGTCATGAGCGACGCTCTCGTGTACCTTCCTAATGTATCAGCTCTGGCTGCGTAGGACTTTTTTTCCCCTTCTTTTACTTCTCCCCGTGCTGTTTTAAGGGCTCCTGCAAACCCTGTGTCTGTATCGCAGTAGATGTTTTATTAAAGTGTGTTTTGTTTGCGGTGACTTTAAACACGACAAACTGGTTATGCAAAGCATCTTTATCTGCCACGTCTGGCTCACAGTATTTGATATTTATTATCACTAGGTTACCTCAGAAGTGTGTGTGTGTGTGTGTGTGTGTGTGTGTGTATAAAAACACACTCAGTTCGAGTACATCAATCAGTCTTGTGATTTGAGACTCCTCCTCAGAGACCAGGACCCAGATTCCCTAAAAGCATCGCGGATTTCTTATTATCTGATTTGTGGTCATTTCTGTAGCAGCAGAAAACACACAGCCATATCATTTACACACCAGAAGTCAGTGTTTTTTCCTTAACAAATAAACAAATAAATAAAAACATTAAAAATATATATATTTTTGCTGATTTAACTTTCCAGAGCAAGCGTTTTCTTTCTCTCTTTTCTCTCTCTCTGGAGATTGTTTTCCATCTCGGTGTGCTCTTCATTAACAGTTTTAGTTTCATGTCCTCCTTGTGTCATAGTTTCACGTCGACTTTTTCTGAGGAATTGTTTAAGCAATGGTTAAGGATGAACCGATACCACTTTCCTTGCCCTTCAGAGTACAAGCACGTCCATCTGGATCTGGAAGTGCAGATACGGAGTACCGTACCAGTACCTGACATCGTCCCAGTGTACAACGTGAACCGCGCTGTTGGGATGCCTCACATCTGAAGCATATCATCAAACCTGCTATTGCTTTACTAGCTCGTGAACCCTGAAACTGTGTGTCGATGTGAAGAGCGACTCTCTGTAAACACCTTATTAATCCACTGCGCAGGTAAACCGACAGTATGAAGGACACCGGACCCGGACAAGGATCCTGCTCACCCACATATCAGTGTTAAAGCTGAACGTCCTGCAACAGGCTGCTGACGTGATTTTTCACAAAGTGTGTTCAGTTAGATTTGTGTCAAAAACGGTTAAACAAAAAATTGTAAACAAACAAAAAAACATTAAATGCATAAAACTAATTTTGCGGGTGTTACAGTGCTGCTCACTCATTGGTCAGTCGCTGGTAGGCGGGTGTTACAGAGCTGTTCAGGACAGGTGTTTCAGGGCTACTCACTTATTGGCTGTTTGCTGGGAGGTGGATGTTATATGACTGTGTCCTCATTGGCTAATTGCTGTTAGGTGGGTGTGGCCATCTGTTTTAAAACTCTTTAGATTCTCAGGATAAGTTTACTGGCGAGTTGCGGCGTAATAATTTTCATGTTTGATGATTTATGATGATTTATGTTTGGAACAAAGTGAGGTTGTAATAACCGTAAGGTGCTTAGGAGAGGGGTGTGTGTACCAGCATTAATCTTACATGAACCTTACATGCAGGATCTCTAGGTCTAACTTATTGTTCATGACGAAATACTGAACTCGGACCTCTCTGTAACACAGTGTTCAGGTTCAGGAAGCCGTTACAGGTGTTCATATGAAGCATGTGACCCGTGCGCCATCTTAGCGCACCTGAAAATCAGTAAAGGTTTATTTTGTCCGCTTGTACTTGTTTAATTGAACTAACAGATTTTCTCCCCTAGGCCGCTTAAGATATTGTAATACCTTTGTACGTCTGTGTCAGTGTATCAGGCGCAGCTGGTGTGATGTCAAAATGCTGAAGAAGTAAAGCGTTTCCTGATTTCCTCAGAGATGCGTTTTCTTTAAACAGCAGGCTCGCTCCATTTCTTAAAGCCTGCCTCTGCTGTCCATGTCTATTTTTAATCATCTGTATGCAGGTCTGCATGCAGCCTAGTGAGCTCTGTAACACTTCTATGCACATCTTTTAATTTTAATTTATTTAATAACAAAAAAAAATATGTAGAAAACACCCTCACATCTGGTTTCTTTCAGTGTTCAGCTTTTAGAACAGTTACATAATTAGGATTTATTTCCGTCTTTTTATTTTAAAAAAAGGAAAAAAAAGACAGATTGCACTGTTCACTATCCACTCGCCCACGTTTTCCCCCCCCCACCTCTCTCTCTCACACATTTACACCCTCTCCTATTTATCGTCCACGCTTCGTCTAAGTGACGGCGTCACCATGGTTACAATAGCACAAAATGATCGATGGCCGGAGGCGACCAATAAGGTGCCACCCTGGAGCAGAGGCTGGTGTCGGAATAGAAACGCGACACATGGCCAGGACTTCGACTTCCTGTCCAGATGTGAGAAATTGTTCAAAGAAAGTAAAAAAAAAATTCAATTGTATATTTCTGAAATGATTTATTTAAAGATTAGGACAGAAAAAAAACTCTCTTTAACAGAAGGTGAAGCTACAAATCGTTTCCTGTCATCACACGGCTTCATGTTACCCACGGGAGTCGTTAATCGCGCCGGGTGGTTAATCTTTCCTCCTCGTTCTCTCTCTCTCTCTCTGTCTGCAGTCTCCCGATAAGCAGAGAGCGTTAGAGGAGACTAAAAGCTACACTACACAGTCCCTGGCCAGCGTCGCCTACCTGATCAACACGCTCGCCAACAATGTGCTGCAGATGCTCGACATCCAGGCGTCCCAGCTACGCCGCATGGAGTCCTCCATCAACCATATCTCACAGGTACGCGTACACACACACACACACACACACACACACACACACACACACACACACAGTGCAAATCATTTCTGGGAGCATTTACACAATAAATACAGTGTTTATGAAACATTCTGAGGAGGAAAAAACAAACAAAAAAAAACCACAACAGATTTCCCAGGTTTGTCTTTTTTTAATTGTAAGCAGAACCTCGTGAACTTTTACTTGCTAGCCTCCTGCAATTTATATTTGTGTACGAGGGTGAGTCAAAAATTTTCCGCACTCCGGTTAAATTAAAACTTTAGCTGGAAAATCAATCAATGTTTACAGTTTTCTGGGATTCTCATCTCCAGGGCCAGAAGTATTGGATCGTTATCAGAAAAAAGGTTCAACAATCAACAGTGCTCGTTACAGTGCGACGCTTATTGAAGAGCTGAAGCCTAAACTTCGGATTAAAGGCAAAGGACTGCTATACAAGGGTGTCATGATCTCACGTCCGCACACTTCTGCCCACAGCTTAGTTTTGAGGTGTTAAAGCGTCCACCCTGTAGTCCTGACCTCGCTCCAACTGTTTGGTCCGCTGACGAAGAAGTGAAATACAGCAGGGCATTTGTAGCTTAAAACAATTTTTAATGAGGGAAGTTTTTTTTGACAGATGGACAAAAGCAAGGAGGTTATGTTGGAAAATGATGTCTTTTCAAAATTTTTATTATGGTAAATTCTACAGCCAGGGTGCGGATAATATTTGACTCTCCTCTGTATTTAAGCAAAAGCACGTGCACTGGAGTGGCTGAGCTGCATTATTGGCGTACACCACGCTTCAAACATTTTATGCACCACGTTTATTGCGTAGATGGACAATTTTATTATTTTTTTTCTTTAAGCTAAAATGTTCTTTCCACTCTCCAGACGGTGGACATCCACAAAGAGAAGGTGGCCAGGCGTGAGATCGGCATCCTCACTACCAATAAGAATACCTCTCGCACGCACAAGATCATCGCCCCGGCCAATCCCGAGAGGCCCGTGCGCTACATCCGCAAGCCCATCGACTATGGCCTGCTGGACGACGTAGGACACGGCGTGAAGGTACACCTGAACAATAATAATAATAATAAAAAATGTTTATTTAAATCTTATGTTGAATTGAATCGCTCTAAACCTTTTCTAACCTGCTGTGAGGTCGCACTCACGTGTGTTTATCTAATCCTCTGCACTCTTTAACACTCTGTGTCTTTTTCTCTCTGTTGCTTCGTAACAATGTAGTGGTTGTTAAGGTTCAAGGTAAGGCAGCGTTCAGGTTTCTCTTTGCATATGCGTGTGTGTGTTGTTGATTTATGATGGAGGACGGTTTAAGCCACACCCAGACCTTTTGGATTTTTACAGGTTAACGCTCAGAACATGAAGGCGGGAACGACTCCGCGTACAGGCGCTCCTACCCAGAAACCACCCAGCCCTCCAGGCCCGGGAAAAGGCACTATCGGGTATGTGTGTGTGTGTGTGTGTGTGTGTGTGTGTGTGTATGAAGGTAAATATGTATTGGTGTCTATAGATATTTTTTACTTCACTTGAGATAAAAAAAATAAAAAAAAAATCAATCAATCGGTTATGCTCGTTAGATTATTGGATCACGCCCAGTCAGACTTTTCTCTTGTAAGGCCAGTGTTTCCCCCACACGTCCAAAATATGCTCTTCTGCAGTGCACACGACAAACACACATGACCTGTAACGCAATATTTTGGTTTATTTGATATTTCTATTCATTTCACATTTTGGAGATCCGACCCACTAACCCTCCCCTCCATCTACACGTACGGTATGTGAAAGTAAAATGTAAAAAAGAAATCACAAATTAAACACACTTTGTTGTACAAGGATGGCACTGTGTGTCAGAGCATCTAGTCCTCTATATATGTAGTATATACTTGCAAATTTATTTTTTTTGTATTTATTTTCTACATTCTACAACAATACTGGGGATTTCAAAACCATGAATTAACACACATGGAATTAGGTAATTATGTAACAACAAGAACAACAGTCGGTTGTTATTTTAAGACACTTTCTTCCTTCATATAACAGTTCTTGCAAGAACAGTGTTGTGTCGAAACCCATCAAGCTCCAGGATGAAACTGTCTCTCATGAAGACCTTCCCAGGAAAGTGAGACCAAAACTAACCTCTGCTGTAGAGGAGACGTTCATTTAGAGTCACCAGCCTCAGAAATCACTGATTAACCTCAACAGCATCTCAGATTAGAGCCGTTATGAAGGATTTACTGAGCAGAAGTAGAAGAAACATCTCAATATCAACTGTTCAAAGGAGATTATTGCATATTTTGGATAAACGCCTTTATTTTACAATGTTTTACAACGTAGGAAGAAATAAAAGTCAGGAAAGATCATGGAGTTAGAAAGTGATCCCAAACTTTTGAGCGTTAGTGTGTGTGTGTGTGTGTGTGTGTGTGTGTGTGTGTGTGTATACGGGGCTCAGGATTGTGTATATATTGATATGATGTTTATTTTTATTTTTTTCCAGCATAACCTAAGCAATATGATGAACTGAATTTTATTTCATTTTAATCAACTATACAAACGTGACTGAGCAAAACATTTAATAAAATAGAAGGGTCACTTGGGCAAAGAAATAGCACAGATTCATAAGAGCAAGTGTGTTTATGTTTGTTTTCTGTTACCTTTGTGACCAATAAATAAATAAATAATTTGAGAAATTAATAAAATTTCTCGTCTCTTCACACATTCCCAGGTGTCACTGAAGCTAACACTGTTTTTTCCTAAGACCCTGCTTGCAAACATGATTTCTGATTAGGTCCAGATGCTTTCTAAAGTTTTCACTCACTAATCGCTCTCTCTCTCTCTCTCTCTCTCTCTCTCTCTCTCTCTCTCTTTTTTTTTTTTTTCACTGCTGGACTCAGGGACTAGTTTTGTCCTCTTTCACCTCTAAACTTGTGTCGCTTTTCTTCTCCAACAGGCCGGAGTTGGAGATGCAATACACATGCAAAGCGCTCAGTTTGTCACGTATCTTCATGTGTACTTAACGCTGATGTTTTGTTCCTGTTACACTTGCCTTTTTACTGTGTGATCCCTCTCCTCATACGGTGCTCCTTTACA
>JAQMYJ010000037.1:33789783-33802796 GCA_030014305.1 Clarias laeviceps
TAGCCCATTTCCTGTAGACATCTGTGCGTGGTGGCTCTTGATGCACTCACTTCAGCCTTACTCCACTCCTTGTGAAGCTCTCCCAGGGTCTTGAATTGGCTTGTGGTTGACAACCTCCCTGTTGCTTGTGCACTTTTACCTACCACAATTTTCCCTTTAATTCAACTTTGCATGAATATGCATATTTAATAATTTATTAAAACTCAAAATGAAATATTCGAATATTTTGAGATTGTTAATTTTTTTTTAAACAACTACAAACTGTAATCATCAAAATTAAAACCAAATGGCTTGAAATATTTACTAATTTAGTAATATTTACTAATTTATCTAGAATATACAGTGCTGAAAAAAACACTTGATTTATTTTTCTGCATATTTGTCACACTTGAATGATTCAAATCATCAAGTAAATTTTAATATTACACAAAGATAAGTAAATACAAAATGCAATTTTTAAATAATGTTATCATATATTAAGGAAAACCGCTGTCCAAACCTGCATGGCCCTACAGTAAGTGAAAATGTATTTGCTCCTATTAACTGTTTTGTGCCACCCTTGGCAGCAACCACTGACAATGAGTCTTTCACAAGACTGTGGAGAAATTCCGTCCCACTCTACTCTTCAGAAATATTTTAATTCAGCCACATTTGAGGATTTTCAAGTATGAGCGGACCTAGTTAAGGATCTCGAATGGATCTCGATAAGGATCTCAATTTTGACTAGGCCATTCCAAAACCTTAATTTTGTTTTTCTGAGCCTTCAGAGGTGGACTTGCCCATGTGTTTCAGATCACTGTCCTACTGCATAATCCAAGTGTGCTTGAAGTCACAAAATGATGGCCGGAATGGTTCCATCAATTATGGCAAGTTGTCCAGTTCTTGAATCTGCACAGCAGCCCCAGACCATCACACTACCATTACCATGTTTGACTGTTGGTATGATGTTCTTTTCATAAAACACTGTCTCAGTTTTATGCCAGATGTAACAAGATGCATAACCTCTAAAAGGTTAGTAACAAAAGAAAAGTAAAAAGAAAAGTAACTTTTGCTTTGGAACTCTGGGCATTTTTGCCCAGTCTCTTTCTTATTGTTAAATCATGAACATAACCTTTACTGAGGCAAGTGAAGCCTCCAATAATGAACTGAACTCTGCTGTGAGCTCACAGATGCTTGTGATTGGCTTAGAGCCTTGATTGATCCCACCCCTCTGAGAGAGCATGGGCTGTCAAATAATATTGGATAGCAGGGATTGATCTGCAGTCACATTGTGTGTTTTGAGGCTGGAAGTTCAGTCCTGAACTGTTGATTGACTGCAGTCAGTAGTCACCACAGAACAGCTGTCTGCATCAGCTGAGTCCAAAACCTTATTCATGGCCAAATGGAACAGTCCCCAGTCACCACACGCATTCCAAGCAGACCACATGGGGTCATCCTTTTCTGTGAACCAGGGGGCTCCATGTGACAAGAACTTTAACCAGAAGCGGGGCACCAGGATGTGTCAGACAGGTCTGGAGTGCAGAGGGGGTATGGATCACTGGCAGCTCAGAAGCGCTATGTGTAGCTCGACAGAAAGTAATAAAGATGGAGAGAGAGAGACAGAGAGAGAACAGTTAGATTTGGTCGCAGTTACTTACTAAAAGGGAGAGCCATGTGAAACACAGACATGAGGGCTACCTGGGATGTAGAGCAGCCAGGCACTTCAATCAGCAAACTTGAGTGATCAATGAGAGTGGACAAGACTGCATTCAAACAGGTCAACATAACATTCTACATCCATGAGTTGCCCCAGATCTGCAATTTTACCTAATACAAAACTATTCACGAATTGATTAATGAAATAACTAAATAGGATTTCAGCCTAGGCTTAAACACTAAGACTGTGACTGAGACCGGAACATTAATTGGAAGGCTATTCCATAACTTGTTGTAGTTTTCATAATACGAGGTACTGACAAGCAGCCTGCAACCTTTGACCAAAGTAGATCATAAAACACTATCACTATCAGTTTACTCATGTACTGTGATTAATTGTGCAGCACTACATTTTATACTATAAAATGCCACTAGGGTGAGTGTTAGGTCTGGAGACTGGCTAGTCCACTCCAGAACTTTGATATGCTTCTTATGGAGCCACTCCTTGGTTTTCCTGGCTGTGTGCTTCGGGTCATTGTCATGTTGGAAGACCCAGCCATGACCCATCTTTAATGCTCTGACTGATGGAAGGAGGTTTTTGCCCAATATGTCACAATACATGGGCCCGTTCATCCTCTCCTTAATACAGTGCAGTCGTCCTGTCCCCTGTGCAGAAAAACTCCTCATGAAAAGGCATTGGTACGTGTCTTACAAATTGCATATCGCCGATCTCCTGTACAGTTGACATTTCTTTTCTGATTTTCGCATGTAGCTGCTGTGATAGCAGATGTTATAGTGATATCCAGATATAACTCTTTGATTTATCCTGAAACTGCAGCTAGGCAGACTACTGTTGTCCAAGTCAGACCATCACGACTAAAATAGGTGGATGGACGCCCCAGTGTTAATTTGTCTCATTATGTCTAACCACAATTTTAATCCTTCTCATATCCTGCCTTCTAGGAAATGGGCCTCAGTTCTACAGCATGAACCGACCGATGGCGCGGCAATCCACGACCTCAGTAGGCGGGTCTCTGCCGTATCGCCGGCCGTCCTCGGTCGCCAATCAGCCGAGCAACTTACCTCAGAACACTCACGCAAACATGAGCCAGACCCAACTAAACGGAGGACCACACTACAACCAGAACCAAGGTGAGCTGCTTTAAGTCTTTTTTAAGTGATTTCAAAATGTGGTTCCTCCGTCCATAAATGTTTAAATTTCTTTTTTTTTTTTTTTTCTCCTCATCTCTGGTAGCTCCAATGGCCCCGCCTCCTCCCTCCATATTACAGATCACGCCCCAGCTGCCTCTGATGGGCTTTGTGGCTCGGGTTCAGGAGACCAGTAAGTGTGTGTGTGTGTGTGTGTGTGTGTGTGTGTGTGTGTGTGTGTGTGTGTGTGTGTGTGTGTGTGCATGCCGTGTTCAAGTTAAATCGTGTCGTCTCTTATCTCGTCTCACCCCATGTCTTCTCCGCTCTTCAGTCACAGATGCACCTCCTCCTCCACCCCCTGTGGAAGAGCCAGCATTTGTGGACTCGGCTCCGCCCCCGCCTCCACCACAGGACTATGAAGATGAGGAAGGTGACGAGGACGAAGAGTCGGCGGTGGTGGAGTACAGCGACCCGTATGCCGAGGAGGATCCGCCATGGGCTCCTCGCAGCTACCTGGAGAAAGGTTTTAACCAGAAAGCAGTTTTTTTTTTTCTCCTGAAAATTCTACCTGCTACTGATATTTTCGGGTTGTTTAACTAGGAGGACGGGGCTAATTTCTGTACCAGGAAACCAGGAGCAAGCCATATGTGATGCTTGATCGTAGTTTTCCTAGATATGAAATCATTCCAGGAACAAAGGTTTAGGCTCTAAGCCAAAGTTTGACAGAAATATTAAAGGTTGAAACACAAACATGGCACTCTGCGTAATGCTGTGAGAATCTTTTTAAACAAGACTACGCTCTACTTTTTTTATTTATAAAGTACAGTAAGTCCCCTGCATACGAATATTCGAGTTACGAATATTATTATTTTTTGTTTGTTTATTTGACAGGGACATTGTACATTAATTCACATATCTGTAAATGTACCAGAATTAACCCAACGGTTAATTTTTTCATCTGCATTCCCTGAACAATAAAATATCGCCCTGATCTGTTCCATCACGGAAGTTAGATTACATGACCGGTGTGTCACGTGCGTGCAGCGTACATCCCAGGATGTATGGAAGCAAGTGTAAAAAAGCAGCGGCGATAAAGCTGGTACTGCTAAGAAGCGCCAAGCAATAATGATGGAGACAAAGTAAAAATAATTGAGAGAATGAAGAGAGGTGAAAAGAAGGCCGACATCGCTGGTTCTTTTAACACGGATCGTTCAACCATCGGAACGAGTCTAAAGAACACTGTACTGTAATATACTGAGTATATCCAGTTGTGTTAGTATCCTAGTACCTAGACAATGTTTGTTGGACTTATGAACAAATTGGACTTACAAACAAGCTCTCAGAATGGAATTAATTCGTATTTAGGGGACTTCAAATGAAAATTTACATGGAATAAACTGTCAGATAAATGGTTAACAAGTGTGTTCCAAAAACCATCTTGATGTTTTTCTATTACTCATCTTAAGTCCCCACAAATAATCTTTTTTGCAAATATCTTCAATGTACAGACATGCAAATTTTACAGTATTGTTATATATAGATAAATCAAAGTGGTTAAAAAGAAAGAGATTAATTGAAGTTTATACATTAATGAACTTAAGCTTAGCATGAATCTGTAAATCATAAATCCCATCTCTCTGGGGTGCCAGAGAGAAAACCGCAGACCACAGCAGCCGACCCCTCTGTAATATCTGCTCTCTTTTACTCCCCCCTAGTGGTGGCGATCTACGACTACATGCGCGATAAGGAGGACGAGCTGTCCTTCCAGGAGGGAGCGATCATCTACGTCATCAAGAAGAACGACGATGGCTGGTTCGAGGGCGTCATGAGCGGCACCACGGGGCTCTTCCCCGGCAACTACGTCGAGTCCATCATGCACTACGCCGACTGAGCCACCGGGTGGAGCTGCTCTCTCTCTCTCTCACTCTTTCTCACTTTGTTTTTTCACTCTTGACCAAAAGCCTCTCTCTTACACACACACACACACACACACGCACAAATCTCATCACATAGAGGTGACACAGAAGAACGTCTGACAAAGAGGACGATACACATCTATATAGTTGTGAAGATTTCTTTTTGATCTACGTATCATTAGTGTGTTTGTGTGTGTGAGAGAGAGAAAGAAAGAGAGAGAGAGAGAATGTGTTAATGTCTTTAGAGAGATTGAACAGCAAGATTTTGAGATATCTTAAAGATGTCTTAATTTGAGTCTCATAGAAACACTAAATATTCCTGCTGCTGGTTTTTGCTCAACACTAGGGTCAGCTGGACCGTCCCCTTCGTTCTTCTTTCTACTTTTGTTCCCTTCACTCGTTTATTATTTCTTTTCTTTATCTCCTGCACAGAGAGAATTACCCCGGACAGGATCTCTCCTCCTTTCCTGACTGTCCGTAAAATCAGCATGTGTAAAAGAAGGACATTTTTGATATTAATCTCCATTCAGAAAAAACCCTGAAACAATTTAAAAGAAAAATTAGTTTGGAAAGAGGCTGGGCTTGTTACAGTGTGCTGATCTTTTATGTTTTTTGAAAGAGAACTCCACTCTGAGATATGCGTGTGTCTCGCGCTGACGTCACAGCAGGACGACCTTGTTTGTTTTGTTTTCCAATGTAGGAGCAACAGAGATGTCGATACACTAAAGAAAAATAAAGCGTACGTTTAAGTTTTGTTTAAGTTACAGCAGAGGCCACCGGCGAGGAGGCTGAAGCTTTGGAAACCGTCTGAGATGAGACGCGGACGGAGTAGATCTTCTAAAGCACCGCCGCCGCATCGTTGCGTTTAAACATAGATGAGTTCCTGGTTGTGCTTCCATGTGCTTGAAGGTCATTCTCAGGAATCTCTAGGAAAGACTCAGCCTAAAGCATTAATGATGAAGATTAACACGCGAGTTATTCAAGGCGGAGTTTTCCCCCCTCAATCCTCTTAGACATGCGCATTTAGCTAAAGTGCTGATCGTAATCCATTTCTACCGCGTTCCTCAGCTCTTGCTTTTCTTCTCCTTCTTCATTCCACTTGGTCACTTTGCAGTTAGTAGTTTATACCAAAGGATTCCTTCAGATGTGGACAGTCGAGTGGAAACGACTGGACCGAACACTACTTTTTCCGCTTCCTTTCTTACCATCGACGCGTTTTTCATCAGAGATTTGAATCACAGATTTTAAGATTTGTCTGTATTTGTGTGTGTGTGTGTGTGTGTGTGTGAGAGATAAAGCTATTGAAATTACGCTCGTGCCATAAAAAAAGTGTTTCTAGATAGTCAGAGATGTTTATGAAGAGATTCTTTACGATTATTTTACGTTGTTTTTCCTGCCATTTGTGTTTATGGGGGGAAAAAGCTGAAGCTCTATAAATAATAAAAATAATAGTGGTGTCTTTTTTTTTTTTAAGATTTAGAAATACAACACTATGTGGATGTAATACTATATTGCTTATTATTATTATTATTATAATTTTTTTAATGATGATGATGTGTTGGTGTATCTGACTGACCGGCAATAACCTTCGCACAGACAGAAGAAAGCACAACGGGAAGCACGAATGAAACCAGCCCAGACCGCTGAACATCCCTCACCGAGCCGTGGGTTTGTTCTCCTCATTCTTATTCGAGTTTCTTCTTTTCTTTTTTACACTATGAGGTAGAGTGTGTGTCTGTACACGTGTTTAGTAAGTGTGTGTATGAAAGATTGTGTGTGAGAGCATGAATGTGTCGTGCGATCCCGATGTTCGTGAACTATTTGCTCGCCCGTGCAAATTCTCTTTCGTTCGATGGAGCGTTTGTGACCGTGTGTGAACCGGCTCCTGCATGTTGATCATTTCTGTGACTTTATTATAATTTTTTTTTTTTTTCTGCTGATGGAGAATAAACTGGATTGATTTAATCTGCACAAATTGTGCTCTCTGCATCACATGCTCTGTTCAGTACCTCAGGGTTTAAAAATGAGAAATTCTATAATTGTACTGTTACAAGTGAACTTAAAATATTTCATACATGCTTTTTATATATAGTGCATTTTTAATTTTTTGTTATTTTCCAATTACAAATCGACAAAATCCTACCCCCCACCCCCCGTCAGGTGAGTTTTTTTCATATTCAACCAGCACAGCACATAAATGTTTCTTTTTTCTTTCTTTTTTAACAATTCATCTTAAATTTGATTTTTTTTTTTTTTTTTAAAGATGAGTAAAAAAAAAAGTCAATTGCATGACTTTTCGTGGGACCCATGCACAACCCCCAAGCCCCTTTCATGCCCATTTATGTTGATTTTTTTTTGTAAGCTATTTTTCTCCTTTACGAAAATAGTATGTGAATTGCATTCACTTTTCATGCACCCCCCCAAAAAAAATGTATTGCAGTAATTAATTTATGTTTTAATTTTCATATGATCCCCTGCCTCCCATTTTTTTTCTTTTACAATTTATTTTTCATACCATTCTCCCCCCCCCAAATGTGAATTGCATTCATTAATTAAAAAAAAAATGTTCCTCCCATGTGACCCAACAGTTTCTTGTTTATTTTCATTTGCAATTTTTGTTTCTTGAAACACTTTCCAGGAATTTGAACATTTCGTTAAATTCTCTCATGTCTATTTTACATGTTAATCTTTAAAGTGTTTTTCTCCCCCTCCCCAAATTAATTTACTTACATATAATTAAATTTTCTCACACTACTCTTTTACACCCCCCCCCCCCCCCCCAAGTGATAATTTTTCACAGTCAGGGAGCTTTGTTTCAGATCGCATTCTCTATCAGCAACAAAAAAAAAAAAAAGAAACCAGCACAAGACGAATGGAAGTGGTCCAGTTTTATTGAATTAACCTTTCACACTTATTTATTTTTATTGTAAATGTTATTATCCACAATAAAATCAACACAACGTGTTTAACTGATATAAAGATCTGTGGTATGAGACATAAAACATGTTACACGCTCTAATGTGAAAGTTCTGAAATAAACCTTCTGTACGATTCGTCCTGATCTCTTACTGCGGTTATGTTTAGAATAAAATGTCCTGTACTTTCTCTCACTGGATTAGTATTACAGTTAATAAAAGCAGTCAAGAAGGAAAAAAAAAAATCTCTAAAACTTACTGTATCATTTCTACAGTTGTCTTTATTTCATGAAGCTCCAGTGTACAAGATGTTGGAGTTAAGCGGTGACATATATATATATATATATATATATATATATATTTATCATCTCCTACATATTCACACGGTCCAGTGTACAATATGCTGAACGAGTCTGTGACTTAGAAATTTTCACAGTTTTTATAAAAGACACCCAAGTGATTTTTATTGCCTCGTGTTTATACAGGTGCCTCACGCTATACAAAATGAAGTCCTTTCAGGGAATTTAAATTTGTGCTCTTTGAGCTGATCTCACAAAAAAAAAAAAGGTTAAACTACCACCAAAATAAATCATCCTTATCTTACAAAAAGTCCACGTGAAACTGTTAGTTCACGCAGACAGTGAGAGAGAGAGAGAGGGTTGTAGATACACACTTTCCTTTCCATTTCCACCGTCCTGCTGCTGTACGAAGGAAAAGGTCAGAAAAGCAGAAGAGCACCACACACACACACAGGAAACAGGAAGAGCTTCATAAGAGGAAAAAGCATGGGGTCAGAGGTGATGATTTCACTGCACCCGAGTGGAATTTCTCAGAGAAGAGTCTTCTCTTCGTGCTGCAACTACTCGCAGATCTTGGTCTCCAAAACGAACCTGTTCTCAAAATGGCGAATCGTGTGGCAGATGAGAGCCTCGCGCTTCTGAATGCCTGAGAGAAAGAGACAGAGGGAGAGAGAGAGACAGTCAGCACACACACCCCACACTGCTCTCACTCTGATACAGAGGGTGGGGTTATGCGATGTCTAAATGAAGACCGCAAAATGTGTTTGCAAAGTGTGTGGGAGAATATTTTTAGATCAGTAGTTTTGTGAATCCGATTGAGATTCTAACTGAAGATAAAACTTTTTTGCACTACACACATCACAAACCCATAAAAAAAGAAAACTTTTAGAAATCATTGGAGAAGTGTAGAGGTTATAGTACGTTTTACAGTGCAGCCTTGTGGAGTCTAGATATCGAAGTCTCTGGTGGAGTTTAACCAATTATCACCCACTGTTCGTCGCAAAACCCTCTCTAAACTCAACTTAAAGATGTGTGTGTGTGTGTTGAGCAAAAATTTTCAGATGTGCAGCTTTTTTTCTATGCATTCTACTGGTAGAAAGTGTGATTGAGAAAATCTGATTATTTGTGTGGGACTAATGAACAGAGTGTGTGTCTGCACTGGAGTTTGTAAAAAAAAAAACTATATACACACATATTTTTTACAAACCTCAGTGCAGACACACACGTATATATTTTTTATGTATATACGTGTGTGTGTGTGTCTCTGCACTGAGGTTTGTAAAAAATATATATATATATGTGTGTGTGTGTGTCTGCACTGGAGTTTGTAATAGGTGTGCGCGTGTGTGTGTGTGTGTACACACCTGGTAAGGTGTCCCTGCGCTGGAGTTTGTAAGTGTCCTTGTCTTTGCACAGCATGTAGATGGAGTAACCGAGCTGCTCCAAATCTTCCACCTTTTCTGTCACGACCATCTGCTCACGC
Organism: Clarias laeviceps; assembly: GCA_030014305.1. NCBI lineage: Eukaryota > Metazoa > Chordata > Actinopteri > Siluriformes > Clariidae > Clarias > Clarias laeviceps. The sequence continues at coordinate 33,799,181 of JAQMYJ010000037.1, forward strand.
ACCATGTACGACTGTGGCAGGTAGGTGCCAGCCTACACACACACGCACGCACACTTGGTTAACACGACAGCAGGAACCCACAGTGTATTTTTCCCTTTTTCTCCTTGACTTCCTGTCTCAGTTACCTTGATGTTGATGAGCAGATCGAGCAGGTCTCTGGGCGGCATGACGACGGACGTGTTCAGAGTGGTGATGTAACACTTGTTCAGATTCAGATCCAGGTAAGCCGTCAGACGCTGGAGCGAGACGTGACACAGACGCATGAAACACCGAAACAAAAACTTACAAAAAAAAAACCCCAACAAAAACACCACGTGTGCGCCGCTGTCTGTACGATCTTACCAGGACAAAGTCGTGAACGATCTCTGCGGCGTTGCTGTCACTGAACTCCGGCACGGGGACGCTGATCAGCTCCACTTGCTCCGACTCTAGGATCCGCACGCGCTCGTCGAGTCTCTTGAGGGCCACCCCGGGCTCCTCGTAGTCGTCGCGGATCATGAAGCGCTCCTCGCTGTAGCTGACGCCGCAGAAATACACGCCCTCCTCCTGCAGAGCAACAGCACCGTCAGGGTCGCGCTCGACGCTCACTGCACCCTGCGTGTGTGTGTAAACATCTCCTGCTTCTGAGTTTTATTTTTTATTTTTCTGAATGCGGAATGTGAAGATGGCATCCGTGTTTGTGCTCGTTTTAAGTGTTTTGTCTCACCTCAACGATGTAATGCTTGTACAGGTAAGCTCCGCCCACCACAACACCGGACAGCATGAGGGCCAGACCGAGACACATGCACCAGCACCAGGCCCAGGACTGCTGTCTGACTCGCACCACCTGCTCCACATCCTAAACACACACACACACACACACACCCTTTCAGAATTACAATTATAATACACTTATCTGTTGTTTATTCTGTGAAAAAGTATTTGCTCCCTTCCTGATCATCAAAGCCATTGTAATGTCACCTGAAACAGTACACAAAACAGTTTTTAAATGATGGTTTCCGTTTATTAAAGGAAGATGGGGAAAAAAAAAAAACTGCCTGGACCTATGTGAAAAAGTAATTGCACCCCCCCCCCTCTCTTGCAGAGACGATTGAGAAAATCCACTTGTTACTGCTGACAGGCAAGCGCTTCCTGTTCAAGCTTCCCCTTTTTTCCTCTCATTATGTTCTCGATGAGGTCAGAGGTCGCATACACATGGACAAGCTTCCTCATAATAATATAGGGTTAGGGTTTCTGTATTCTTGGTATTCTTCTGTTTCGTTCTGACAAAAGCACTTTGAGCAACGGGAATGCTGGGGGATTTCCAAAAAAAACAATGGATTTCCAAACACAATGTACAGCTCTACAGATATTTGACAAATATGTGTGTTTGTGTGTGTGTGTGTGTGTGTGTGTGTGTGTGTGAGAGTGAAAGTGAAAGTTTGCTTTGGCATTTGATCGACTGATAGCTGAATCGACTTAACTCTCGGGCACGTCTTACTGAAGGACTCTCCAGCGTCAGCGCTTTGTAACAGGCCACAGTTTCCCCAACATCAGCACACAGGAGGCAAGTTTTGCGTTTTTCTCCATCACATGACGAGCTGCAGGTTATTGTTTTTCCTCCCCTTCATGTCAATATGTCTGTTTTTAGCTCCTACGATGCAGCGCAAGTCAAATTTAAAGGGTCTTTTATTCTATTCTTTTTTAACAAGTGAACACTGGTCCCAGAGCTCAGTGTGTGTGTGAGTGTGTGCCGACTGAAATACCCCTAAGATGACGCATCTGTCCTAAATCTCAGCTGATGATTTCACACAATTCCCCCCTGCGCATCATATCTGAAAATGCTCTTTAAATTTAGTTTAGTGCTGACAAATTTCTAAAACACAAACGCACTCCAGGATGTCCTGTTAATGAGAAATAATCTAATAAGTGTTACTTCATCGCGCACCCCATGTGCTCTCACACTCTCTCTCTAGAAACAACACACAGCTGCTTCTTTCATCCTGCTGAAGAAGCGTCTGGAGGAAACAGCTGAAGTGGTGCAGGTGTGTGTGCGTGTGTGTGTATGTATATATACACGAGACTTGCTTTCCCTCATGATGATGATGCAATCCTGCAGAGGAACACTGTCATCCATGCTTTCCTTTCACTGTGTGATACCCGAGAGGTTTGAATTCCACTTCTGAACATTGAAGAAAAAATATCCCTCTGCCAATCTTTAGTTTTTCTCTGAACAGCATTCTTGATTCTTGTTGTTCTAAAAAGATGTTGATGCCTGATTTCTGCTGATTTGTGCAATTTTAAATAGTTGAAAGTAGCGATGAGCGGGGCCGAGCACCCTGTGCCATCACCATTATGACAATTGCACAAACGTTTGCACTCAGCCACACTGGACTGTGGATCAAAGCACACACACATCCATCCGAGTGCTTTAAATATCTCAATTGCGGCTCAGGTGATCATCAGACTGAACAATCGGATCATGCAATGGAAACTGGGAACAAAATGAACATCGTGTGTGCGTATGTGTGTGCGCAGCTGAAAGTCTCCACATAATCCATTAATCAATAAACGTCTCTACATACGGACTGACCAGCGCCTGTGATACTCCACTGACGTAATCTCACTAATCTGAAACTTAATCATGGAATAAAGGGTACAGTTTCAGCCGTTTATTCATTCTCCCTCACACATACACACACACCACCTTGTTCAAACAAAAGACAGTTTTCATGGAATGTGAGAAGCGGTATGAGTTTTTTTTTTTTTAAGCCAAAGGACTCGACATGGCTTTGATCATGTCTGTGTGGCGGAGAACAGAGACGCTTGATCTGATCAGACCACACACACAATCAATGTTTTGTCAAAGACTTACCACAATAAGTAAACTCTCATAACTAATTTGACAACCAAATACTAAGCAGTGAGTAACTGTATTAGGTCTGAGACCGATTTTAAATCAGACTGAACATGCATATTAAATGTATATTATGGATCACAAAAAAAAAAACAAAAAAAAAACAGACACCCTGGAAGTTTGTGTTACTCTAGAGTCCTCTATGATGTGGAGAACTTACAAAGTTATCTAAAAAATAATTTTGCACGGGAAAGTTACAGATAACTATTACTTACAAACAGGCTGCTTTTACACTAGGCGTGACTGATCCGTACCATACCTGGAAATGATTGCTCCCCCTGTTGGCCAACGTTCACAATAATAATAATAACAACAACGTTGTCCCATATTCCGGTAGGCTTGCGTAATTATGTTCTCTAATCCAGCAGGTGGCAGTATACACCTTGTTGGTTTTGCAGGCTATGAAAAAGGAAGTCAACCATGGCTAAACTGGCCAAACAGAATTTTATTTATTTATTTTAAATATAGTGAGCCAAAAAAACATTTATACACACTTCAGGAGAAAAATAAAAACCTTACTACTAACCCTAATGCTATATGTTATATATTGACACATATGATAACGTTATGATAATAATAATGTAATTATATGAAACACATCTTACTATTTGTCTTTTCCTGAAGTTTATTTTTGCTTAATGTGTGTGTGTGTAATATATATATATATATATATATATATATATATATATATATATATATATAGATAGCTGTGTATTTAAG
>JAQMYJ010000037.1:33805423-33815813 GCA_030014305.1 Clarias laeviceps
CTTTACAGCAGTGATTCCGTTAGTGTGTCGCTCAATCGAGTGTCATTAGAGAGATTTCTTGTTTATTTTTCCGATAATACTGTTTCCATTGTGTGCACGTGTGTGTGAAAAGAGTGGAGGAAGGGTAACTGTGTAAGACGAGAAGGGGGACAGGGGAACTTACTTTAAATTCACACACACACACACACACTCAGCGCCTGCGTGCACAAAAGGAAACACTTGTTTGTCGGGATTTATTTTGACTTTTTTTTAAATGTAAAGTGCAGGTTAATTTGTTTTGTTCTTACTTAATATTTTGTGTTAATTATTTTTATGTATTTATTTTCTTAGGCTGTGGATCCAATAATTTGGATTTCCATTATTTCTTATGGGAAAATTCAATTTGGTTTACGAGCCACTTCCGGAACTAATTATGCTTGTAATCCAAGGTTCCACTGTGTATGTCCAATGTCACAAACAGTGGGCTACTTTTAGTCCATGATTTGACGTAACAGTATCCAGCATCATCATCAACATACTGTGACATACTGTGAGTGTGTCACAAGTGTTCCTCACGTCAGGTTGAGATCATAGCCACTGAAACACCAGATTAGGCAGCGACAAGTAAACAGCGACAGAATTAACAGCTGCAGAAACACTGGTGTAACGAGTGGCAGCAAGTTGACCCCACACTCCACATCCATGGTGTCCTCACACGAGATTTTGCTGCATTGCTTATACACACTTAAACCCAGTGGACATTTAGAGCTCAAAAACACACCCAATGGATTTTGATATACTCCTCCTAGGGCATTTAGAAGATCACCACCAAACTAGGCCTATTTGATCTCAAGACATTAAAGATGCAAAATTGCAGAGGGATTTTTGATATCTCAAACAGGTCAGCTGTGACGATGTCTTAAACTTGTGCCGAAAAGTGGCTAATAATATTACTAACTATGTGACATCATATTTGAGTGACCTTATGTTCTTTGACTTCACATTGAGTGAACTCATAGTGATGTTTTTTTTTCCAGCATCTGAAGCTTTTTGAAGATATTGTCATAAAATTCCCACTCCTCTAAAATTATGTCATAATGGTATCGGTATAACCCCTTTAGATGCATGTTAATCAAACACTATGTCTGTATGTTAATAAAGCCTAAGGAAAAAAAGCCTCATGTTGTTACAACTCATTTAAAACTTAAAAGTGCTGCTTTGTTTATTTCTGGCCTTTTGTGCATCCATGTTAATTTGATGTGACTCTGTAAACCGATAAGAAACTCACCAAGTTAACAGGGAGGAATTTCATGCCGAGCCAGGAGTTTTCTTTGGGGTTTCCTGGTTGGAGCTTGGAGTTGTTTGGATTTATAACTTCTGACCTTTATTTGAATGGAGAATAATTCCCATCGCACCAATATGACCACTACAGGCAGCTGAACGCCATTATGAGCAATGTAGGTAAATGTTATGCAAAATTCAAACACGACTGGCTGTTACACTTTATGACACGATAACATTTGCCTGTCATCTGTTCAGTCTTTAGCTTTTCAGTGATCTTTTCAGCTCGACTCTGTTTCTTAAAAGAGGTTGATCTTATTCTGACCAGCGTTCACACTTATATTCATTTGCTTAAAGGCTTTAAAATCCAGAGTGGATTTAACAGCCACACACACACACACACACACACACAAATAGATGGATCTGCTGTAGACTAGAGTAAATAATGGAAGTGAAACTCATAACACATGAGTCAGCCACTGCATGAATAATAGGCACGATGTTATAAATACATGGGACACTCAAAAAAGAAAAGAGGTCTGTAGTTTAGTTAAATAAAAAAATACAGTATGTTTCATATTACAAACACTTTAAACGATGTGCCATTGCAGCAGATCAAAATCACATTTGATTTGCAAATTTATTCTCAGCTCTCAGGTTACAGGAACTGGCTGATCGGGTTTGTTCTTCAGACAGAAAAGTTGAAACAGTTTCTTGATCGCATTAAATCATATCGAATGGATGGAAACCCTCCTGTCTGAGACTGGCCAGTGAAAAGAAAAGCTGCTCGTCAGGAGGAAAGTCATCCCAGGGCGTCCAGGACCAACCTGCACACACGAAACAAGAATTAGACGCGAACATACAAGTCGAAAGAAAGCCCTGTTTCCTGATGTCTGCCAGCTGGCCTTAAGGATCCTTTATAACTGAGTTTTAATCAAACAGGATTTCTGTGTTTTTTCCACCTTCAGTACAGCGAAATCTGTCTAGATTCATGAGCGAGTTAATTCGAAACAGAAACCAGCTTAAAAATCACTGGAGTATTTATTCCTCCAATAAAACACTAATAATGTTCATACGTGTTTACCCTCGTTTTTCTGAGGCTCCATGTTTACTGGCTCGGATGTTATGAAGTCTTCATCCACTTCTCCTTGCAGGAAGATTGTAACGTAGTGATAGTTTTGTTCGAGCTTAACGGTGTTCACTACGGAGGCGAAGCGCAGGTTCTTTAACCGAATACCGGCTTCTTCCATCACCTCTCTTTGTGCGCATTCCTCCCACGTCTCTCTGCGGGAAACGTTAAAAGAAGAAATATAAGAAATAAAGGAATATTTATGTGTCTTGGGGTTTAGACAGGACACTGCGATGTGTATAACCATGATGGTTATTAACACTGATTAAAATGCTGAAACACTGCTTAGTAAATTCATAAATTTGTTGTAATTCAATATTTAAAAAAATAAACATAAATTGAAATATCTGAATATATCTTTGAATTTAACTAGTATTCACCGTTTCTGTCGTGGGAAGTAATGCAGACACTGACAAGACTTTAAAATAGAGATTTTTTTTTTTTTTTTTTTTTGTAGAAGTGTTGGGACAAGACTGATAAAGCAAAAAAACATCAAAGAAATTAAACAGATATACAATTATTTTGCACTGTGTACTTTCAAAGGGATAATTCAGGCTTTTTCAAGTCTGTCTTAAATCAAAACTAAACTATATATCTATAAGTATATATCATAACTAAAGTGCATGTAAGTACATTACACTAGGTTCCTGCTCTGCACACCGAGTGTGAAGTTTGTCACCCAGAAAGCGAGTACAATGTAAGTCCCAATCAGGGCCAAATTCCACAACCCTCGTTCCGTGTATCTTAAAGTCTCATATAAAGCTTCTGCAGTCCTACATTCACATCACCATCCTGAAGTGACTCGATTCTAGTATTTTTTACCCTACACAGATCTGATTTTTTTTTTTCTATTTTATTTTTATTTATTGTGAATTAAACAGTCATATAGCATATTTCAAGTTACATACAATGCTCAGTGTAACCAAGGATTCTCTTTACAATATGTGGATGTGTAAGCTATAAATTATACTCAGCTTTCATTAAACTGTTTCACAGTATAACAAAGAAGGGGGAAAAAAAAAAGAAAGAGAGAATAAAGAAAACTATATGGGTGAGAACATGTATCCTAAATCAATTCAATAGAATAGTACATATCTTTTATTATTTACAGCCACAAAATCAGGCCTTCTTTCTAGTACGTACTGTATTCAACCAATTTCCTCCAGGAATGTATTCTTCTTTAAATTGACCAAAAAAGTGATCTTTTCCATCGTATAAATCTCTATAGTTACATCTTTCCAGTTATCTAAAGTTGGTTTCTCTTGGTTTAACCATTTACGTGTGATTGCTTTCTTGCTGGCTGCCAGACGAACACACATCAAGTATTTATCATCTGCTGTTACTATATCTGGATATATACAGCCAAAATACAGCAATTTACTTTCCAGATGTCTCTTCTAAAGATATGTTCAAGAGCCTCTTGTATTTCTTTCCAGTATTCTTGAATATGTAGGCATTCCCAAAATATATGATAATGGTTTGCTTCATTACATCCACAATTTCGCCAACATTTTGGAGGAATATTACTGTATTTGGCCGTTTGTACTGGTGTTTTAAAATATCTAATAATGTTTTTCCAACAGTATTCTTTCCAATTTAGTGAGCTTGTTGATTTCCATTGAAATTTCCATATATTGGACCACTCTTCATCAGTAAAGTTTATTCCACATTCTGTTCTCCACTTCTGCTTAACATAAATTGTGGAGTGTGTTTTCATATTTCCCAAACTCTTGTATATCTGAGAAACAATATTAGATCTAATACCTGATGTGTACTGTATGCCCTCTTAAGCAGGTCTATCAATGGATTCAAATTATCTTCAAGTTTTTTTATTTTATTTTTTGATCATAATCATTTCTAACCTGGAGGTATCTGTAGAAGTCCTGATTTTTTAGAAAAAACTTTTCCTTTAGTAGTTGAAAAAACAAGTAATTCCCTTTTCCCCCCCCACAATTTAAATCTGTTATCCAACCTGTTTGGCGTGAAGTCAGAATCATAAGCAATCCATTTCAAAGCTGTACTGTATTCCAACAGATTATATTCCTTTATCACTGTTGCCCAGATATTTAAAGTGAGTTTTGGGTCTTCTATAATTTCTATATATTGTCGTAATTTGTTATCTGTTAATATGGCTTGTCTAGGGATATTCTTTGAAATATACCTTTCCATATCTTTCCAAGGAGCATGATAATGTGGGTTCACCATGGTCTTTATCTGTGCTGCTATATAATAATCTTTTAGTGAGGGAAGAGCCCATCCTCCTTTATCCTTTGGCAATAGCAGAGTTTTAAAGTGCACTTTTTATTTTTATTTGCTTCAATCCTTGAGCTAAAACTAAGAAAAGGAATTAAATTCCATCTTGTTAGATCTTCTCTAATTTTTAGTGTTAATGAATGAAAATTCTTTTAAAAAAATTATTTCTATGTCCTTTGTCAATTGAATACCTAAATATTTAAAAGATTTTGTACGCCATTTTAATGTAAATGTGTCTTTGATATTTGCAGGAGGAATATAGTTATATGAAATTACTTCTGTTTTCTCAATATTTAATTTATATCCAGAAAGAGGACCCGAGTTCTGAAATTGTCTCATGAGTTGAGGTAAAGATTTGGTTGGGTCTCCAAGATAATTCAGTATGTCATCTGCGTAACAGGCAATCTTATGTTCTGCTCCTTTTATATCAATACCTTGGATTGTTTTATCCTGCCTACTGCTTCGTACTAAGTGTTCCAAATAGAGTGCAAATAGCTGAGGAGCTCATGGGCATCCCTGCCTGGTTCCTCTCTCCAATGTAAATGGCTTTGATAAAGATCCATTAAGTCTTATTTTTGCAGTCGGTCTATCATAAAGTGCCTGTATACTTCTAATTATAGTTTCATGAAAGCCAAATTTGTGTAGAACCTTATAGAGATATGTCCAGCTAACTGAGTCAAAAGCTTTTTCAGCATCTAAACTTAGAATCACTGCTTTTAATTTGTTTTTCCTAATATGATTCATAACATGCAACGTGCGTCTAATATTATCTTGTGTTTGGCGCTGACAAATAAAGCCTGACTGGTCTTGGTTTATTAGATTGGGCATGAATTCTTCCATTCTTCTGGCCATAATCGATGTAAACAATCTATAATCAACATTTAATACAGACAAGATCTGATTTTTTAATGACTGTTTGAATGCACACATCTGATGATGTTTTTCAGATCTGATCTGACTCACTTTCTTTCATACATGCTCCTAGATGGGATGTACATCATTCAGTATTTCCATATATAACTTAAAAATGTATAAATAAATCACATTTCAGGAGAATATATGCATGGTTGTAAAGAAAGAAATATAGTACAAGACAGACCAGTTTTCAGATGGAAAGAAAAATCCTAATGTTACGCTCCTGGGATTTGCAGAAAAATAGAAAGGCGTGAGTGAGACAAAGTTACCAGAAGAAACTCAGATTCTCTTTTACTGTTTTACTTGTAGTTCTGTGCAAAAGTCTTGGCTACATACAAAAATATGGCATAAGCAAAAGATACTTTTGAAAACCTTTCTGCATAAAAAAAACTTCTATAAAGAGTAATAAAATAAACAGTCATTATTTGGAGTGAAAACTCATTGCTTAAAATCAGGAGTTTTAGACACAGATTTGTGCAGTTTTATAAGAAAACAGCTGTTAGGTTTTACTGAGCTTGCTGGAGAATCTGAGTTCTTCTGGTAACTTTGTACATAATTATGCAGACATGATAAACATATATAACAAAATTGGTACAGCATATAGATGTTACGGAGCCCCTCTGATGACACTGGGGGAAAAAATATTCTGTGGCCACGGCTTACTAAGGTGAGGGAACGTACAGTAATAGTATGTGTATAGATACATGCAAGTATGTATGTATGCAGCAAATTCTCCCACTCAGTCTTGATCTTAATGGCAGCAGATTCCAACCTGTGTGCTGATGTTTATGACTTTTGAGCATGTTAGGACCTCCAAAAAATAATCCTTATAAGAACAGTAGGGCCCGTTCGCATGACATCAGCACTATTAAAGCATCAGCAGTATCAGAGTTATGACGTCATTCTGCTTGGGCCCTAAAATGCTTATTACTCACCCGAATTCGATGTGACCCCCGGGTAACTGGTACAGCCCTTTTCCAACCAAACTCTTTCTTTTCCCTAGAAGCACACATCCTGGGTGGGAGGACCGGGTGACGAGCACGGCGAGACCCACTCCTGGCCTCTTTGGGGTGTGATTCTGGACAACCTCTGCCATCGTAGCCAAGCTGAGGAGTAATGCAGGGTTCAGAACATATTACTCTTTCATCTTTAATAGTAACATTATTTCTCAATGAGTAACTCAAATACACATACAGTAGTTACTTACTGCTGTCTTCTGACTAATTAAAAGACCATTCTAGCCACAGAATTACAACATGAGCTTTTGATTAAAAACAAATCTATAATAACAACATGTAATAGTTAAAAAAAAAAAAAAAACTCTGGTACATTTTGTCCTTAACAACCAGGCCTGTGAAAGAAGGCGCGTCTTTACGCCGTTTTCACTTTCACAGAGCGCGCCTGCGCAGATCGCGTAGAGTTTTGTTTTGGTCGTACGCATGCGCAGTCCGTGATTTGTCTTTCCGCAGCGCAGCTGCTGGAGTGAGAAACATGGCGGCGTCCCTGATCTGCGGCCGGTTGTCCGCTGGACTGAGGAATTCCGGCTCCAGGACGGCTTTAAGTTCAACAGCTAAGGTTGGTTTTCTGGGGGAAGTATCAGAGGGATTGTAGAGGGTATATTCGGAATGTTTCGGCTGCTTTTAAAATGGAGAATTTATCCAAAATGGCGGGATTCTAGATTTGACATTAGCCGGCTAGCTAGCTGTCAACATAACTAATCCTTAGCGAATAGCATAGGAAAATAAATAGCTTAGCGAAGTGCTAAAGCCGTACGAAATATTGTTGTTTTTACCTAAAATGTCGTCGAAATTCCTATACCCTGTACAAATTTTTACAACACGTTTCTTTTATACATTACTTCTAGCAGGGTTTTATAAATCTGTACACTATCGCCGAATCCCAAATCGCGTTTTATTCACTATGCAGTGCACTAGGTAGGGCGCAACACCCCTCACTACAGTCTATGTATATAGTGCACTTACCGTCGTATCGAGACAGGTTTGGAATACAGCCATGCCGTTACTCTGTTTATTTTGCCTTTGTTTAGCCTTTCAAAGAAACAATACTTTGATTCTACCAAGTTCATAAACTAGTACTTTTTAAAACTAAGAACCAGACAGCCCACTCAAGATCACCTAGAACAAACTAGTTAACACATTAACCAGCTAGAAAGCACAACTGTGTCATTTGAATGAACCTATTTTAGAGACAGACTATATTTAGCCGTGTCACCTTACAGATGAGACAACAAACATTGATGGCACAGCTCCAAGGACTATCAAGAGTACAAGTCTTTTAAGCTAGGGAGTCACGGAACAGGGAAGGAAGCATGTAATGGTTTTTATAAGGAAGACCGGACTGGAAGGATGGCTTTAAAAGGACGGGGAAGTTGAAGGAGAGTGAGATCTATAGGTGGCGGTGACGCGACTTGCAGGACTTCAACCAAAGGTGCAGAACGGTATTGAGATGGAACATGTAGAGAAGATGTGGTAGGTGCCGGAAAAATGCGGACCAAGAGTTCGAGACACAGAATAAGACAAGATCAGGAAAGGAAGGGTTAGCTGTTTTTTGATTATTATTATTTTTTTTTTTAAATAAAGGAAAACCGGACTGGAAAGTCGGCTTTAAAGGACTGGGAAGTTGAGGGAGAGTGAGATCTATTAGTTGCAGTGATGCTACTTGCAGGACTCCAACCAGAGTTGATGCAGAACGATAGTGAGATGGAACATGTAGAGAAGATACTGTGCGGAAGTCTAGCATAAAGGCAGACCAAGAATTCAAGACACAGAATAAGACACAATTTTTTGGTGGACTGGAAAGTCGGCTTTAAAGGATTGAGAAGTTGAGATCTATAATGATGCAACTTACAGGACTCCAACCAGAGTTGGTGCAGAATGCTACTGAGATGTAGAGAAGATTGTGTGTGGGAGTCCTGGATAAAAGCAGAGGAAGAGGGCGAGATGCAGAACAAAACAAGACAAGATCAGGGAAGGAAGCATTAGACATTTTTTATTTTTTGCTTTTTTTTTTTTTTTTTTAAGGTATCTTCTCGGTAAAAAAGGCTTTTTAAGGAGGGGACGGTGTTAAGCAAACGTTCATGGGCACGGTACAAATCAATCAATCTGCCTAAGAGACCGAGAAATGGGGGAGAATGGGACCTACAGCTGGTAGTAAGGCAGACTACTGGATTTCAACCGCCATTAAACAACAAGGAAGAGGAAGAGTCCACAAAAGCATCAATCATGGTTTAAAAGATTTCGTCATGTTGTCGAAAAGAAGCAGTGCAGATCGGCGAAAGCGACACAATTTGACAGTATTTTTTCAGAGAGAAAAACATTTAATAGTAAGGACGCGAAGAGGTGAGAGAGCTGGGCGTACTAAAGCACCGCTGCATCACTTTTCTTTAAGAAGAGAGAAAGATTAATATTGACCAAAATGAGCAAAACCTTTTTTTTTAGTCAGCAGGACATTCATAACACTAAAGTGAGTGTGTATAAGGATAGAATAAACTCATGTTCTGGGTGTATTTATCAGATTTATGCAACATGCTACAAGACGTCCTCGTAAACTGATTGGATAATAAACTGTCTGATGATAAACACTCGCTGTAATAAACACTGATGATGGCAGGAATTAATTTCATGGGGATGAGGAAATATCAGTACAGTTAAGTTGATAAGTGTGATGCAGTCGTGCGTTTCGGGTGGAGGCCAGACAACAGCGAATCAAGCACCTCTAGTAATTTATTAACAGTTACATCAGAAAACATTTCACCTGGCACGTCTGTAATAATCTGCACCATGAGCGGTTTGTTATGTATGGAACATGAAATATTGAGTCAGAAGCACCGTCATGAAGTCCCTCATGATGATCGTCGCTCAATGCTCTTGCAGTCGTCCTGAGCTGCTCCTAATAAATCCTCCCTGGAGCGAGAGGAAAGGTTGTGCCTCTGCTCGTGTTACAACTCTGCTCGCTCAGGCACTTGACCTTGTCCTGAAACCACGGCGTCCTTGCTGAAAGTGGTTTCTCAGGTCTTGTTATTTTTGATTATTTTTCTTTATTGTGGAATTATTTTCATCTTTGATAAACATAAACCTATTTAAAGAGCACTTAGACGATTAGATCCTGAGACAAAAGTATACACAGACATTTTATTTACACTTTTCTTCCCTTTCTTTGCCGTTCCAGGTACTCAGTGGGACATCGGGGCTGTTTGGTAACCATGGCCACCAGCCATCTCCGTTGGCGACGGCGCAGCAGCAGAGGAACCTGTCGCTTCATGAGTACCTGAGCATCGGCCTGCTTAAAGAGGCGGGGATCTCTGTGCCGGCGGGAACGGTGGCCACCTCGCCTGATGAAGCCTACACAGTCGCCAAGGAGATCGGTAACAGATTACACGGACAACATTCGTCATTATTATTCCAATTAGAGATTCCAGATTAACAGTTTTTTTACAAGGAGGCTGATCCGTTAAGACGTGTGATGACGTGTGATGACGTGTGATGACGTGTGATGACGTGTGATGACGTGCTTAAAGCATGTGATCAGAATAGAACTGAGGTTTTTGGTACTATCCACTGTGAAGTGTTTAATCTGCTGGAAATACGACAGAAGACGACGTAGTGTTTTCTCCGACTTTGAGGTCAGGACTTGCACCTCTAAACCCGGCCTTCTGCGTTTTGATTGGTTACAAGAATTCAGTTTCATCTATGATTGGTTGTGTGTGTGTGTGTTTGTTTGTGTGTGTTTGTTTGTTTGTGTGTGTTTGTTTGTGTGTGTGTGTTTGTTTGTGTGTGTGTGTTTGTTTGTGTGTGTGTGTTTGTTTGTGTGTGT